>JBBMOL010001004.1:0-53145 GCA_037954665.1 Laguncularia racemosa | reverse complement strand
AAGGGCCTTCTCTTGTTGCTCCCCCTTTTGCCCCCCAACGTTTTTTAAATTTTACCTCAAAAAGTGGTGTCAATGGTGCTAAAATCCTTCACAAATCTCCTGTAAAAGCTCGCTAGTCCATGGAAACTCCGCACATTACTTACATTGGTTAAACTAGGCCATTCTTGGATCGCACGAACTTTCTTATCAACCTGTATTCCCTCGCACTAACAACAAAACCAAGAAACACAAGTTTTCTGTGTAAAAAGTGTACTTCTTGAGGTTAGCATATAATTTTTTCCTTTCGAAGCACTTCTAAAAACATCCCTAAGTGTGACATATGATTTTCCCAAAACTTTTGCTGAAAAATAAGAATATCATCAAATAGAAAACCCCACAAATTTTCCAATAAAAGTCCTCAAAACATGGTTCATAAGTCTCATAAAAGTACTAGGTGCTTTAAATTAAACCGAAAGGCATTACTAACCACTCATACAATCCATATTTTGTCTTAAATGCAGTTTTCCATCATCACCTTCTTTCATTCTAATTTGGTGATATCCACTTTTCAGATCAATTTTAGAAAAGATACTAGACCCATGCAACTCATCTAACATGTCATCTAAGCAGGAATGGGATGACAATACTTTACCATGAATGTTGTTGATGGCGAGGCAGTCAACACACATTCTCCATGTCCCATCCTTTGGCACCAAATCACAGGCACTGCACATGGACTCATGCTTTCTATCACGTACCCTTTCTCCAATAGTTCATCGACCTGCCTTTGGAGTTCCTTTGTCTCCTCCGGATTGCTCCTAAAAAGCTTGTTTAGAATCGATGCTCGGGTACAAGGTCAATCTGGTGCTCAATACCACGAACAGGTGGTAATCCCTTTGGAATTCTCAGGAAAGACATCTTCAAAGTCCTGCACAAGAGACACAACCACACTAGACAAAGAGTTAGATAATTCGTTAGTAGTCAAACATGTTTCTTAAAAACCCAGCAACAACATAGGTTGCCTCATCACTAACGCTCTCCTTACTACACTCGCTCTTGCCACACAACTCTCCTTTTGCAAGGGTGCCCTCTCCTTTTCAATCACCACCAAAGTTGATCCCCCTTCAACTTGGCCTCTCACACTCTTTCCAGCCTTCCTCCTTTTTCCTTTTGATCTTGACTTTTTATTCCTTTTTCTTCTCATTGTCTTTTGCTCTCTCATTCTCACTCTGCTTTTCACTCACCTTGTGTTTTGCAAACGACTGTTATAGCTACAACTGGTTCTCATACACCTGTTAGGTGTTAACGGTTTAAGATTAAAGCTCTTTTCCCCTTGGTGATGTTTTTTGGGGGTTGGCCCTCAAGGGGGTCAAGCACAATCAACTAAAAAGGGATGAATTGTCAATGAAAACCCACGTCACACAAAAAAGGAAAAACCTTAATTTTCAAATGAAATTCCGAAATTGGGGATGAATTACAATATATCAAATGACGATTGCTAGAAGGGGAAAACGAAATGGTATTCAAATTCAATTCAAAGGTGCTTTCAAATTCGAAATTAAAACCCTTTTTTCATAAAAACAAAAGTACAAAAAATAATAATTCCTCCCCAGATATGTGCATAGTTGGAGTTGGGATAATTAAAATTTGTTGAATAAACACAACAAACCCAAGTAAAACTCGCCAAAATTTTCCAAAGGGAAATTGATAAGAAAAAAAGCTTGCAAGGGGCCCTTCACGGCACAAAGGGGGTGTTTTTCAAATGTTCAAAAAGTCCAAAAAAACCAAATTTTTGCAAGTTTTTATATTTACCCTTTGGGTTTAAAATGACAAGAAAAAAAAACTATCCCCACATGGGGGCCCGGCCCAAAAGGGTTTAAAATTACAACCAAAAAAAATGCCCCAAAACTAAAAAAAAAAGGGTTCAAAAAAAAATTACAAACACAAAAAATAACTTCAGCAAGCTAGTTCTAAGGAATTGTCGGTCAACTCACGCCGGTTAGGTCGGCCATAGAAAAACCAAAAAGCGGTCTTAGGGTTTTTACCCATCGCCTTGTAAACCAAAAAAGCTACTGTTGGAATTAAAAATTCTGAAAGAAAAAGAGGTTAGATAATAATTTTTTTCCGAGGTTGATCTGCTTGAAATGGGCCCCTGCCAAGTTTTAAAAACCCTTCAATTTTTGTCCTAATGATAGGTCTTGTGGATTTTGTTCCCATCACCCCTTGGCCCTAAAAAAAGATTTGCCTAAAATTTTGCTTTCAATGCAGAAAGGGACTTTTTTTCCCAAAAAAACCCCATCTAAGGGAGTATCTTAAGATCCCAATATTGAAAACTAAGTAGATGAGTTTTCTTTCCTCCATCTCTGGGTGACTCTCCTTAACAAAAAAAGGACTCATTACGACTGATTTTTCTATTCACCTTTTCCCAACGATTTTGTTTCCGGGACTCATCCCTTTATCTATCCCTAGAGTCTTCTAACAATTGGCCCAATGATCTTCCTTCAGAAACCTTGAAGGTTGGCAAGTGGTTTTTGACTTTTTCTTTAGGGAACCCCTTTTTAAAAATGGGGGCATTGTAGCCTGCACACTCTGACCCTCAGGTGGTCAAATTCCATTTCTGGAAGGGTTTTTAAGTCCAAAATTACCAACTTATCTTCTCTAAGAGCATGAAAATCCCCCTTTGCTTAGGTGGTTTCCTAAAGGGTGTCCCACGGGTGGGGTGGCAATGTATCTTCATCCTTGTTGAAATGTAGTAAAAGTTTTCAAGGTCCCAAAGTTTTTTCACTAAGGCCCTCCCACCCCCCAACTTAGAACCCTGACCCCACCAATTCGACTATATGCTACATCCCCTTTTCCTCCCATTCCCCTTTAATAGACATTTTTGTGGATGCAATCTATTTGATGTACCATGAAATTCTGTAATTGTAGCACATTTGTTTTCACAAAAACATTCACCCCAAAAAACCCAACTCACTCCCCCCACTTATACACTTACAAAAAACCCACAAAAATTTACGCAAAAAGAAAATGTTGAACCCTTCATTTCCCAAAGGTGGGAACAAACAACAACTAACAAATAGGCTTCTTTAAATGCAAAAAAACAAAAAAAGGCAACAACAACTATAACTTCCACTTACAGGGCAACAATTTTTACAAGTGACCCCTTAATGCAACTTTCCCAAAAAAATGGTAAAAAATAAATTTTCAAATTCAAATAAAATATATTCATACCACTCTTAACTACTTGAAGAAAATGGATGGTTTCAATTCAAATTGTTTCCTTTTTTCCACGCAAATTCAAATCTGGAAATTATACACTTCCCTTTTCCAATTTGCACACACAACACTATAACTCCTACACATTCCCGGGGCACTTTATCCACTTCAACACAATTTTTTAAACCCAATTTTCTAAAAAAAGGCGCATTTAAATTTGAAAATAATCTCTTTCCCAATTGAAATCCTCCCTTTTGGGAAGATGCAAATTTAAAAATTCCCCCCCACAATTAACTCCTTCACTCTTAAGTTTTTTTGAAATCAAAAAACTTCCCTTTTTTACCACTAATAAAACTGAAAAAATTTAAAATCCTTCCACAATTCCCAATTCAAACAAAGCAAAAAAAAACACAATTCCTTCCTAACAATTGCACTTCCCAACTTGCATAATTTCCCCCCCTTACGGTGAAGTCAAGAACAAAAGTTAAACAAGACTCCCTTTTTACAAAAACAAGTTTCAATTTTCCAAGTAAGATAATCACGCCCCCTTAGTCCCAAAACAAACAATTAATTAATCCCAATTTCAACAAGGACAATCACGTAAACTCAGTAAAACAAAAAAAAAAATACATTCCTGTTTTGAATTTCCATCCCCTACAATTTTGGTTTACAATGGTAAAAACCAAAAAAAATTTCAATTCTCAAACTTCAAACAACAAAAAACCTTCCATAAAATCTCAATTTTTTTCACAGCAAAATGGGGAAAACAAAAGGGCAAACCTAATTGCAACAATCCTCCTCTAACCTTAAGCTCCACGGCAATAGGAAGATGACAATATAAATTTTCAAAAACTCAAATTTCAACAATCCCCCTTTAAAAACCCTTGCTCTGAACCAAATTATGAGTGCCTAAAGGGGGGGGCAAGCCCAAACAACTAAAAAAGGGGTGAATTTTCAATGAAAACCCACGTCAAAAGAAGGGGAAAAACCCTTTAAATTTTTAAATGAAATTCCGAAATTGGATGAATTACAATATTCAAAAGACAATTGCTAGAAAGGGAAAACGAAATGGTATTCAAATTAATTCAAAGGTGTTTAAATTTCGAAAAAAGAACCCAATTTTCATAAGAACAAAAGTACATAAAAAATAATTCCTCACCAGATATGGCACTGTTTGGAGTTAGGATCAAAATTTTAATTTTTTGATATAACACACAACAAATCCGTCAACTCGCACAATTTCCTAAGGAAAATTTTAAGGCAAATGCTTGCAAGAGGCATCTCCACGGCACAAAGGGGGTGTTTTCTAAATGTTCAAAAAACTCCTTAAAAAAACCCAATTTGCAAGTTTAACTTGAAACCCTTTAGGGTTTAAAAGACAAGAAATCACAACTATGACTATAAGGGGGCAGGTCCAAAAAAAAAATTATAACCAAATAAAAAGTCCCAAAAAGCTTAAAAATAAAAGGTTTTAAACTAAATTCAAGTAAAAAAAATAAATTTTGGAGGCAGCTTCAGAGGAATCCCTCGATTTTAACTCATGCCGGGTTTAGGTCGGTCCTAGATAAACCCCCAGGATCTTTGTGGTTTTTTTCCCTCGCCTGTGAAACCCAAAAAAGATAACTGTTGGAAAACAATTCTGAATAAGATAAAAGAGGGTTTGATAAAAATTTATTCGGGTTGACTTTGAAATGGGCCCCCATTGCCAAAATTTGAAATCCCTCAATTTTTTGGGGCCTAATGATAGGTTTGTCGGGTTTTATTCCCATCATTTGGGGGGAAAATATATTTTAGAAAAACCCTAGCACAATTCCCATCAAATTTCCCTGGCCTCCCTAACAACACATGACATGCTTTCTTGGGGACTAATCACAAAAACCTCATCCTCATACCTATCAATGCGAAACCCAATCAAGGGCTTTTTACTTACCTTAGTTCACCATATCATTCAACCACTGCAATTTATAGGACTAGGGTGTCTAACAGTTTTGGCCCCACCCTCTCAAAAATAAAATTACCCCTACTTTGGGTGCAACTTCCCCCATCAAAAATAAACTAAAAATGTGATCCCCAGATAAATCTTATGAAATATATTCTCCCTTTGCACCCCCTCTTCTTCCTTCCCCTGCACTTTCAATCTCTCTTCACTACTCACTACCTTTCCCCCTTGCAGGTCCTCATCATCACTCATCCTCTAAGGAGGCATATCCTCTTCTCACTATCCCCCCAGTCTCTTACCTCCTCTACGAAAAAATCATCCCCCTTTTTTGGCTTTGACTAGCAATACCTCTACTTGACATTTAAACATTAATTCACGATTTTCTAAAAGTAGAAGATTGGGGTTCCTTTTGATTACAGAGTAAACCGCTTGCCTCAACCCCCTTTTGTTTGGGGGGAAAAGGTTTTTTCCCCTTTTTCCCATTGATTATCTTCCAAGGGATGAACCTTACCCGTTGCAACTGGCATTACTTACCTCTCCCCTTTTTGCGGTTCTCAACTTTTATAGCATGTGGCCATACCCCAATTTACATAATGCCAATTCAACAACATTTTGGATTTTTTTACTCAACCCCAAAGAAAAATTTGCCTTGAGGCCTCTCATCCCCTCTACATTCGCCCCAATGGTACTTCCATCTCCTTGAAATACTCATCTCACTTGGCTTCCCTGCCTAAAAGGGTTTTAACTTTTTGTGCAATTCATGATAGTAATACGCAGGTACAAACTGCTTTTCATCACTCTTTTTATCCTTCCCCCGACTCAATAGGTGGGTCGCCACTCCCCCCTTCTACAACATTAATTGATCCCACCACAGTATAGCTAATCCCCAAAAATTTAATGGCAGCAAGTTTTACTTTCTTTTTCCCACTATAGTTGTGCAATCAAACACCTCTCTACCCTTTTTCTCCCCCCCTAAGTAACCTCGGGATCTCTCCCCCTTTGGGAAAAGGGGAATCTTCTCTTTTGCTACCAAATTTATCATCCTCTCTATTCCTATTCCTCATCTTCCCAAATTTTAGTTCCTCTTTCCCACCCCTATAAACCTCTATAACCCCCAACAGAGGTCATCAAAGCACCATTGTCATTTCATCTCCACCCTGGTGCTCTCCTAGAACGACTTCCCGCTTACCCCCTTGGAAACGTTTGTGGATTGCTCTAGTCTTTGCTCCCCCTCTCATAAATTTTGTTCCATTCCTTCTTAGAACTCCTCTTATTTTTTCCCCCAATGCCTAAATTTTTTCTAACCTAGCATCAAACCTTCCCCCCTCACCTTCAGGGGAAAAGTTTCTACATAAAATCCCCGCGAAAAGATTTGTACTAACCAAATATTTTAATAAAACCCACGAAACTCCTTTCGTTTTTCCTCAAATGGTGAATCACCAGCAATCTTATTTTTCAAAAGTGATATCAACTCACCCAATTTCCTCTCCCAAATTTCTTTTGGGAACTAACCCGAACTACCCTTTCCTTCCCTAGATTCAAAAACTCTGGGTTTTAAATTTTCCTTATTTTTCTATCCCATTTTTTTTTCTTTTGTCTCGCTTTTGCCTTTGATCACATTTTTTTTTTCTTTTCTTTTCTCTTTTTTTTTTTTTTCGTGATTTTACTCTTTTTTTTTTTTTTAAAAATCTCTGGCGATTTACACTATCAAAAGACAAAACAATACTACGAAATTTAATACGATAATTTATATAAGATTGGAGTTAGGGTTTTTGAATTTTCCCTTTCCCCAACCGAACTTGTGTTTTGACAAACTAGTTGTTCGAAAACCCCGTTAAAAACCCTGCGAAAAAACCCAAAAAACCATACGTTCGGAATTTTGTTGCCTAAGAGCCCAAACACCTAAAGTGGAAACCGCGACCCCTTTTTAAGCGAGACAAAACCTTGGTATAAAATGAAGACGCCCTAATTGGGTGAAAGACCGATTGAAAGTCGGGATGAACGCCACGAAAAACAATCCGATAAGTTCGATTTAGTTTTTGAAAAAACCAAAAGGGGGTGCTTCAAAAGTGTTAAAATTCAAAGATGTATATTCTAGTTTAAACCCTAGGGGCTTTTACACTGGGGTTATAATTGGTAAAAACAGTCCAAAACGACGTAGTTTAGATAAAAGCAAAAAAACGCAAAAACAAACAAGCTGGCCGGCAGGGGAAATACGGCCTTTGTACACGCCCGTGACTTTGGCCGTGCCCTTTTGTGCAACTTTTGGCAACTACACGCCGTGTATTTTGGCTTGTTCTTTTGTGAAACTTCGGCAACATACTGCCCTGTACTTTGGCCGGTATCTTTCTGGGATTTGTTTTGGCTCTATACAGGGCCGTCCTTGAAAGACACGCCCTCTTAAACCCTGTGTCCGATGTGACTTTTATAAGAGCAAGGTCTTCCCCGGGTTGTTCCAAATTCCGTTCCAAATTTATGATTACCCCAATCCTTCCCGGGTTTATGGGCTCCTTTATCAACCCCCTTTTGTGCTTTCCCTTTAGTCGTTTTTCTCGATTTTTGTGATCGGTCCCGGCAGCACTTCAAAGGATCCAATTCCTTCTTTCCCGCTTTACTCCATCATGGACTCATCAGATATGGCCTAAACCCTTGAAAGCACATACAAAAGATTTAAGAAAAACTATCTCAAGTAAAGAAAAAATCGGATCAAAAAAGGCAAAATGACGTGAACCAAGTGAAGAATGTGAATTCAAATGCCCAATGATATAATTAAATATCACAATGAAAATACCTTTAACAACACCAATTTCATGTAACCCACGAAAATAAAACCTCAATTTAAAAAAGAAAACTTTTAAAATATGAACCCTTTTCCCCAATATGAAGAAACACTTCCAAGGGAATCTTCAATGTTGAACCGAATAATTGACAAATATTAAAATAATACAAAGGTTTCTAAAACAATAAGAGGTATATATGCCCAAGAAATATCTCATTCACCCTAGATATGCACAAGAGAAGAAAAAAAACAAAACAAAATGAAATTGATTAATCCAATTTCAAGATTTTGCACTCGCCACAATTTCAACTCTTTTTTATTGAAAATTGATAAAGTTTGGAACCAAGGTTGAACCCTAATTCTCACGTGAAAGGAGGTTTTAATCTGCAAAATGAAAAAGCCCCTAAACCCTTTTTAAGCAAGTATTTATACTTGTTCCCTGGGGTTGAAAGTGCTAAAAATTACAAGTTTGTATTTTTAAGGGGAACACTAAAAAAAGTTAAAAAGAAAAAAAATGCCCCAAACCAAAAAATAAAACTAAAAATATTTCATAAAATGAAAAATACTAAAAGAAATGCTTTTTAATAGCCGGTTTTCTATAGGACCATGGCCAGTCTTTAAACCTTTTAGGTCGGTCCATGGAAACCCACAAGCTGAGTTTTAGTGGTTTTTCCTTTTCCCTGAAAGCTATAAGTATTCGTTGGAATATAAAATACATGAATAAGATAAAAGAGGTTGTAAAAAGAATAATTCCCGGGGGCGATTTGCTCAAAATGGGGCCCCCCATCGCCAAAATTCGAAATCCTTTATTTTTGCCTAAGAAAAGTCTTGTCGGATTTTGTTTCCCTATAAAATTCATCCCCCAAAATCTTTTTACCTATCCTCGCCTGACAGTAGCTTTTGTTTAAACATTCCTTATTCCCCTTTTCTTATCCATTCTTTATCGATTGCTTAAGCTCCCCGTAAAAATTTTTTTTCATTCCCCCTTTAACTCCTCAAAAATCCCCCCATTCTCCCCTCCATTATGTTTGGAAACATTTTTCTAAAAATATAAATTATTTAATTTCACAATTTAAAAATTTGTTCCTCACATCATTTTTGTATCGCTCTAAAATTAGTAATTTTTGCTCAAAATTTTTCACTGGGTTTTGACTCTCACAAATTTTTTCCTCACAAACCCGTTTTACAATCCTTTGCTGGGGAACTGGGTTTGGGGAAATTCTTGATCAATCGAAAAAATTTCCCCTTATCTAGAGTAATGAAATTTTTCTTTTTGGGTTGGAATTTTTAGATAAATTTGAGGGAAAAAAAAGGGTGTTTAATGGAATAATGTTAATTTTGGTTTCTTTGAGTTTTTTGGGGAGTTTGGGGAAAGGGGTTTTTGGGAAAGTCAGAGCAATTTTTAAAAGGGAAATTTGGGGATACATTAATGTGAAGAAAAAAATTCGGGAAAAGTACACAAGAAAAGATACAACCCTTTGCACTTTGCTATTTCACTTGTTTTTAGGGAAGTGGTTTTCTGGAAAGTACACGGGGAAAAGAACACCCCCTTTGTACTTTGCTTTTGTATCTAAGTTTTTCTTCTATTCGATGATGTTTAAAATAATGACTAATGTCCCACCCCCATGTTTTGTGTGTATTTCCCATAAGGACACCTGGAAGAAAAGCATGGGGTTTCCCCAAAACGGGGTTTAGATATTTGGTATTGGGGTCGTGTAAAATAAAAATCGGGCTCCCATGTTTAAATAAAAACTTCATTTTCCCCCAGAGAGAGAATTTAAACAAATTCTTCTTTTTCTCTCACTCTCAAAACAGAAATTTGGGAAAAAAAGTTTTTTTTTCGTTTTTAAAGGGGTTTGAAGACCTACGAAAAAAAAAAGATTTTTTTTTTAAAGGGTTGGGGAAAATGAACTTTGTTTATTCTTCTGGTAATTGTGTTTCTTTTGGAAAAATTTATGGGGAGTAGACCCTAGATCTAGTTTTTATTTAAAACTTCTCTGCATGTGATAAAGATTTGATTTTTTAATGAAATTTGTTGACTTTCTTATGATTAATTACGTTTGTTTTCAATTATTTTTTAAAGATTCATAAAATCCAAAATAGGGAATTTATGAGTGATTTACATTATTTAAAAATTGAGAATTTGCTCATATGTTAGATTAATGAATTAATGAGATTTGTTTGTTTTTAGAGATGGGAAAAAACAAGATTTTTTTCTATTTACTTCTTTTATTTTGATGCGTTATGTGTTTTAGCAATTCTGGGGTTGCTATTAAAAAAGGGAGGGGACCCTTTATTTGTTTTAACTTAGGATTAGATAGTTTAATATATTTGAAAAGTATTTTAACTTGACTAGGAATTTGATATTTAAGAAGTAATTTTATCCCAATCTCCAAAAAAATCAAAAGAATTTAACATGATAGAAAAAGGGTAGAATAAGATTTTTGGGTTTGTTTTTTTTTTTAATTGATAAATCTTCAGAACCATTGTTGTTAGTAAGTTGTTAGTTTTGGATTAGAGTGTTTTAAGATTTGAACAACTTTTATTAAGCGACGGTTAGAAAATAGGAATGGATTTTGTACATTTAATTGGTGTATTTGAGGGACAAACCTTTGTGCTTATTGCTATTTTACGCTACGTTGGGGTGCACTTCCCTTTTGTTCTTTAGTCGATTAAGAAAAGAATTCAATTTATTAAAATACGATTGGCAACGATCAATTTTTTGGGTTCCCGTTGCCAAAGGATACCCCCAAATTTTAAAAAACCCCTTTTATTTTTAAATTTAACCCAATTTATTCTTTTTATCTTTCTTCCTTTTCTTCCTGAGAATTTGGGAGTAAATTAATTAAATTTGTATTATTTTTTACATTTGCTTGATAGAAGTCGTTTCAAAGGAATTTATTTTTTTAAAATCCTGGCCAGGGAAAATTATTCGTCGTTATCAAAAAAAAAGAAGCACTGGGCTGAGTTAACTTCTTTTGGGTTTTTCCCAGGGAATCCTGAAGGAAAAAAAAGGGTTTTGGATCAAGTTAATAATGTGCTAAAGAGTAAATCAAGGAAATGTTTTTTGGATCCCTCAAAATTCATAAACTGGTTAAATAATAGAGATGGCCGAGCTAATGAGCCCCCTAGAAACCAATTTGTTTTTGCCAACCCAAAACCCTTGATAGGCGTTAGCTCTAGCTTTTCCCGCCCTCGAGGGGGAGGAAAATTTAATTTTAAAATTTAAGCCTCCCATGTTTCAGAGGGTAGTAATATACTAAAATTTGGGGTTTTAAACGGATGAAGATCCAAATGCGCTTATAAAAATCTTTCTAGGATTTTTGAAAAACCTTAAATTTTAAATTGAGTTAGTGTTGATGCGATCCCCCCAAAACAAGCTCTTCCCATTCTCTTTAAAAAGGAAAAGGTAAGCTTGGCTGAATTCTTTCCCGGGGGAAAATCCTTTAAATACATGGCAAGGTTTTTTTAAAGAAGTTTAGGGGACAAATTCTTCCCTCCTTCCAAAGGGCCCGCAAAAATTTTCGAGTGGTTAAAATCTTTCTTTCAGCATGAAAAGGAGACGTTTATGAAACTTGGGAGAGTTTAAAGGGAAAATCATAGGGAAAATGCCCCCCCCCACCAGGGGGACCCGGGAGAGTGGCTTCAATTTAAAAATTTTTTTATAAGGGGTTTTAAAATTTTCAAACAAGACAAAAAAATGGATGCCGTTTTGGTGGCACCTTGTCCCATAAAATTTCCTGAAAAAATTTTTGGGACTCTTTTTGAAGACATGGCCACGAATTTTTAAATGATTGGGTTCACTTTGGTAGGGGAGAGAAAAAAAGGGTTGGCGGCTTTCCCTTGATGTGGATTTTGGCTACTTCTATTTGCCCAAAATTTTGGGCTTTATCTAAAAAGACGGGGGGGTTTGGGCCCATTCACAACTTCGCTGGCTATTTTTAAAACCCTCAGGTGGTGGGGAAGGGAAAACGGAGAAAAGGGGTTTTTTGGGGAAAACCCCAAATTCAGCCCCAAAACCCAACCCTTTTTACCCAAAAACTTTTAACCCGGATGGAGAAATCCCCCAAATTTTTTTTGGGAAAATTAACAACAGTAATATCGGGAAGGGCAATCTGAATCCTTCCCCGGTTATCAAAAGGCCTTCGGTTTTTAGATTTCCCAAAAACCGCCACTTAAAGGGATTTTTTTTAAAAAAAAATTCCAAGGATTCAGAAAGAGAGGGATGTCCTTAGATTTGATTATAAAAAATAAAGACCCCGGCTTGAGGAATCATGAGGCATCAATACACAATCTTAAAAACCGGGTTTTGGTAGTTAACAAAGCTTTTGTCAGAGAGATCTCAAGGTTCACTACCGGGAAAACAAAAAAAACCCAAAACCCTAGAAAACATGTTAAGGTTTGTCACTTTTCGAAGTGGTAAGGAACTAAAACAAAAGGGTTTCCCAAAAAGGAAGGAGTTGGGTGCCCGGGAACCCAGAAAAAAGAAAAAGGGCGGGTTCTCAAAAAAGGGGGGAAAAATTCAAAAAAAATCACCAAAAGAAAAATCATCCCCTCAATTAATCCCAGAATAAAACCCCAAATGTTCCCTTACCCAACAGGGGGGGGGGACCCAAGAAGGATTGAACAAATGAGCATTTTATGGCAGATTTTTAGAGTTATTAAAGAAATTGCATATAAACCCTTTCCCACTGGTTGAGGCATTATCAAAAATTTGCCACAATATGTAAAATTTTTGAAAGATTTTGCTATCGAAAAAAAGGAAGCTTTTAAGGGGTTCTCCCCTGTAAAAATTTTGGAGGAGAATGCTCTGCGGGGGAATTCAGAACAAACTCCCCCCAAAAAATTTTTTTAAAAAATCCTAGGAGCTTTACCCTCCCCTTTCTTGATTTGGGGGAAATTTTTCTGAAGAATGGGGCAAATTTGGGGATTTGGGGGGTAACCTTAATTTTGAAGCCATTAAGATTTTTTTTCCAGAAAATTTTGGGTTTTGGGGAGTCGAAACAGACTTGAAAGATCTTCAGTTAGCCCATTTGATCAGTAAATTCCCGGGAAAAGGGGAAATTGAAGATGAAATTTGTGAAGGTGAGGACTTCATTTCCCCGGGGGATTTCTATCCTTGACATGGAAGCAGATGTGGGGTTCCCCCTTATATTGGGGAGGCTTTTTTTTGGCTACTGCTAGTCATAATTGATTTTTAAAGGGTGGGAAGTTAGTGGGTTTAGAGTGGGGAAAAGAAGGGCATAGTGAAAAAAGCTTGAGTTCCCTTTAAAAAAAGCCCGCACCCTGATGATACATGGGATGCAATCACTACCTTGATTTGTGTTTGGATTCATTTTAAAAAACCCGTTGTTGGTGATTTCTTTGGAATTTTGTTTGATGAATTTGGGGGAAAGAGCAAACTGAAAATTTTGGGGGATTTTGAGCAATTGGGCAATCAGCCTTTAAAAATAAACCTAAGTTAAGAGAAAAAAGAAGCTTTGAAGTATGAAAAAGATCCACCATTCAGAGGTCGAAACCTTCAATTGATGGAACCACCTTTAGTTAGAATTAAAACAATTGCCCAAAAATCCTTCAATTTTGCATTTTTTTGGGAAGAGGGTTCTAAACTTCCAATCATAATTGCATCCGGGAAACTGGATCGGATCAGTAGGAAAGGTTATTGCATGTTTCCCAGGGCAACACAAAAAAAAGCAAATTTCATGGAAAATTGGGAAATATAAAAAGGGGTTAGCCCCTCGTTTTGTTTCACACAAAAAATTTTTGGAAAAGTGTCAAACTAAATGGTACAAGCTAGTGCCGACTTATCCAAAAATGAGAGATGTTGTAAAAAAAGGGAAATCATCAATTTTTTGTTTTAGGAATGATCTACCCGATTTCTGATAGCTCATGGGGTTGGGGCTTTTATTTTAAGTTTGCCCGAAAAAAAGGGGGTATAAAAAATGGTACCAAATGAAAAAAAAAGAATATCCCGATGAGAATTTACTGGATGGAGAGTTTGTATTTCTTTACCGCAAGCTTTAAAAGAAAGCAACTCGAAAGGATTATTTTCCTCTTCCCTTTTTTGGACCAAATGCTTGAAAGGTTAGTTGGGGCATGTATATTTCTGTTTCCTCGGGTGGGGGTGTCTGGATATTTTTGGGTTCCCATCGACCTGGGAAAATAGGAAAAAACGGGCATTCACATGCCCCCTTTTTGGGGCCTTCGCTTATCGATGCATGCCCTTTTGGATTATTTCCCAAAGCTTCGCCCCCCTTTCAGCGGGTGCATGTGGCTATTTTTTTAGGATATGGTAAGAGACAAAAATGGAGGTATCATGGAGATTTTTTTTATTTTCCCGGGGAATTTTTTTTGAGGGCTGTCTACTCTCTTGGTTAGTGTTGCAACAAATTTTGAAGATACAACCTGGTCCTAAATTTTGGAGGGAAATGTAAATTTTTTGGGGAAAAAAAGGGGGATTTTTTTGGGTCATAAAATCTCCAAGAAAGGAAAAGAAAGTGGAAAGAGGCAAAAATCGAAAACAATTTCTAAAATTTCCCCAACCCTCTTTGGTTAAGGCAATACAAAGTTTTCTTTTGGGCCCCGCGGGTTTTTATCGACGAAATTTATTTAAAAATTTTTCAAAAATTCTAGGGCCCTTTCCCAAAAATTTTTGAAGAAGGGTACCTCCTTTTTAAATTTAACTTGGAATGCATTGATGCATTTGAACTCCTCAAACAAAAATCATTCCCTGCACCATCATAGTCACACCAACATGGGGGCATTCCCCTTTTAGATTAGGGGTGATTTCTAAAAGGGCTCGGCTGTTGGGGGGCTGTTTTGGGCAGCGAAAAAAAACACCCCCCCCAAATTTCTTTTAAAACCCCTTCATTTGCTAGCCCAAAAAACTCACTCCTGCACAAAAAAACTATACAAACCCCCTGAGAAGGGTTGGGTAGTTGTCTTTGCCTTTGCAAGTTCGACCGTAAATTTATTTTTTATCTAAGGTCATCGTTTTTCAAAGTTCATTGCCCTTTTAATTCTTGCTGACAAAAAAAGGGGGGCAAAGCCAAGCCTCTTCGGTAGATTTTACTTTTTAAGGGGTTTGATCTTGAGATAAGGGGTAAAAAGGGGGGTGGAGAATCAGCAGTCGAAAAACCCATATGTTTGGGAATCCCCGTTTTGAAAGACCCAAAAGACGTTGGGGATCAACAATGGGGTTCCCCAAGGAAAAAAATTTTATGCCATAAACTGTTTAAAGATATGATCCCTGGTTTGTGATATTGCCAAATTACCTAGTGGCAAGGGGGCCCCTTTTAAAGGTATGAAAAAGTAGTAGAAGGGAAAAATTTTTACCCAATTGAAGAACTACTACTGGGGGATCCCCTTTATTTAGAATTTGTGCCGATCAGATGATTCGAAGGTTTTGTTTCCCATGAAGAAAAATGGGAAAAACTTATTTTCCCTTATAAATGGGCCAAAGGGGTCGGGACATCATAGTGGGGGAATAGGACCGGGTGCACAAAATTTGGGAAACAGGATTTTACTTTCCCTATTGTTTAAGGATGCTCAAAGATATATTGCCAATGTGATGTTTCAGAGGGATTGGGAAACCCTATCAAAAAGGAATTTAAATGCCCCAAAAATACAATTACCGTGTTTAAAAAAAATTTGATGGTGGGGGCATCGACTTTATGGGGCCCCTTTCCCCCTTCCCTTTGGGGAAATTAAAAAACCTTTTTGGTAGCTATAATTCATTCTAAATGGGTTGAAGCACAAGCCCTTTTCGACTAAAAGACTCCCCCGGGTGGTTGGGTTTAAAATTTTTGAAGAAGCTCTTTTGTTGGGTTCCGAGGTCCCATGGGGACTCATTTAAGGGGACAGGAGGTTTCACCCCTTCTATAATTTTACAATTTTAAAAAAATTCTAAGCGATATGGGGTGAAACCCCCCTTTTTTTTTTCCTGTGCTACGCCCTATCAACCCCCAAACAGTGGGCAAAATGGAGGTTTTAAACAGGGACCTAAAGCTTTTCTTAATTTAAGTCCGTATCTTACCCTGACGGGGACTGGGCCCCAGAAGGGTTTGTGAAAACTTTTGGGGCATACGGACAACTTACAAAAAAATCCCCTTTATTTCTACTTCCCTATCGATTGGTCTACGAGAAAAACTTGCCCTTTACCAGTTGAGATTCAAACAACAGGGCATTTTTTGGGGAAAAAAATATGCCAATTTAGATCTTTGACGGTCTGGGGGGCACACCCAAAGGGTGCAAAATTTAAAAGAAACTAGATGAATGGAGGCTCATGGCATAAAGGGAATTCTATAAAAACAAAGGAAAAAAGCAAGAAAATTTCAGGCCCCCCCTCGGCTCCCCCGGAATGGACAGTTTAAAGAAAAGGGGGGTTTTTATTACTTTTTTAATCTAGGGTTTTTAAAATTTTCCCTAAGAAGCCAAAAAACAAGTTGGGTTTGGTCCATTCCAGGGGAAAAAAAGGGGTTTTTTCCCCACGGGACAATTGAGTTTGGAAAAACTTGGAGAAAGGCATTTTCAAGGGGAAAGGGGTAAAGGCTTAAACATTACTTGGGGGAAAAAAGGTTTTTAAGGGGGAAAGGGGGAGCTGAACCCCCTTTCATTTCCATTTGAGCTTTTCCCCTGGTTTTATTGGGCCCCAAAGACGTTTTTTAAAAAAAAAGCGTTTCTTGGGAGGAACCCATGTTGCTTAGGTAAGTTTTCTTCCTTACTCTTTACTTTCTTTATTATCACCCGTTGTTTTGGAGTAACTTTTGCAGGACAGCAAGCTACAGAGGGGCTAACCAAGTTTGGATTCTATGAAAGTCACCTTAATAGAGCTTCTTTTAAGCTCTAAGTGTGGGAAAATTCAGGATGGAAGACCTTTTCAAGGGAGTGCAAGATGAAGTGATGACAGGTATGTACTTTGATCTGCACAACCGGGTACACTAGTGGTGTATCCGGTTTCTCACACATGCAGAGGGTGTCTAAATTGACTTTGCAATACAAAAGGGGAATACGTCATGGTGTGCCCTCCCGTGCACTTCAAAATATGCTCATTGTGTATATATCAGAGATACACGAACAAGGTACACGCTCGTGTACCTGGTCGTGTATCTGACCCACAGAAGACCCCCTCTCGATACACGAAAAGGTACACTCCTGTACTTCTGTATCGATAGAACCTCTGATACACGATCAAGTACCTCTGACTCGTGTATTACTAGTACGTACGTATTAATTTTCCATCGTACTAACCACAGGACCTCACTCAATACCATTAATACACCTTCGTATTTGGTCGTGTATCTAATTTTTCTCCTCGTACTATAAAAGGAATCCTCACTTCATTCTACCATTTACACGACCCTTTCTCCATTCGTGCACTTCCTTTTTTCCCACTCACTCCCACTAACTCCTGCTCACACCGTTGGTTGTTCTTTCCACACCATCAATTTCTTCCTTTCAAGGATCAAGATGGGCAAGAAGACTTGTGCAGTTAAACCGAAGTTTACCAAGAAGAAGAAGACCACCCTGCTAAGCGAAGCGGATGGTGCTAGTTATCCTCCGCTCCACCCCCCGAAGAGTTGCGGATGAGCCATGGAGCAAGAAGCGGTTCGAAATTCTCTCACAGAAATCGTTTGTGTGCACATCAATATTTGGATTGGGGCATGCTGGAAGGGTATGAATTAGTTCAACCAATCAAGGAGATCCTTCCCCACCGGACCATGGGAGGTCCTGTTCACCATTCAAGAACCCAGCGTATAGGGATGTTACTCTTGAGTTCCTATCCACTATGCAGATACAAGAAGACAAAAAATTGAAAAAGGTTGGACAACTCCTTCAGTTTTGAAGTGTACGGGCGATAAGCACAACTTACTATCCGCGATCCTATCTCTAATGGGATTCTACACTGAAGCTTTTACCCAGACACCTGAGTTTCGGGTTTACATTGCAGTTGGCCTCCCAACGTTAACAGCTCAGGTATGTTGGGAGGAGTTGACCGGAAACCCGGATCAAGAGTACTTTCCATCCAGCTCCAAGGCCTCTCTAATTAAGGATGATTGCCTCAAAGTTTGTCATTGGCTCTTGACAAACACAATTGGAGCCCGAAAAAGCAGTAAGGGAGTTGTCAATAACTTTGAAATCTTTTATCTTTACAGCATCTCCCACGGGTATCAAATTAATATCGGGTTGAGTTGGCCTTTTATATATGGAGACAGGCCACATGACTCTTCATCTAAGGGGATTTACTGGGCAGCTTCATCACTCATTTGCTGAAGAGCATGGACATTTTCCAAGACCCTGGGCCAGAGGCCAGTCAAGTGCAATCAGGAAAGAATCTCTGATGGCCGTTTGCCAAGTGGGGAGTGAAAAAAAATCACAGGAACTTCCCGCACTTCTAGCAGGCCGCATCCTTCTGCACAATCCTCCAAGGCTGCTCCTTCCTTGTCTTCACCTGGTGAGTCTTCTATTCCCACATCGGAGCGGCACTTGACCCTTGGCATCCATTGAGAAGACCCAAGGTGAGATGAAAGTTCAACTACAGGGGTTGAAAAAGAAAGAAAAAAATTTAGAAAATTTGTAGTTCACGCTTTCCAGTCGCTGCTAAGTGCTTCCCAGCGGGGCAAGCCAGTTTGCCCACTTATGCCTCTTCCTCTGAAGCTGAAGAGGAAGTTGAGGCCAGCGGTGATAAAGACAAGGAAAACAAGGGAGAAAGTGAAGAAGATATAGAGGAAACCACTGAGGAAGTGGAACGATCATTGCCAAGGGTGAGGAAAGTGATGATGAAGAGGATGAAGCAGACGAAGAATGAAGATGATGAAGATGAGGAGACTAGTTCGGAATGATGAATGACTTTAAGTTAACTATTTTATTCTGCATATTCGAGGAGCTCTTTCTCTTGAGCTAGACTTCTTCCTTGCTGGATGACTGTAATAATGACTGATCTCTATTTACTCTTTTACCTTTCATTTTTTTGTGTTGAACTTTGCTGATCTAGGTGCTATCCTGCGAATGCAAATGGTCCCATAACTTTCCTTGGCGAGCTTCATTGATATAGATGATCGACATTCCGCTAGCTATGCAATTGGTCCGTCACTTGTTTAATCCCGGGAAGTCTAGTTCCTTTTCTTTTTATTTTTTCTTTTTATCTCTTTATTTCTCATTATGTTCTTGAATGATAAAGACATTGGGACAATGTCTCAATCTAAGTGTGGGAAGGGGATACTAAAGAAATTTGATAAGGGTTGTGCTGAATTGTATGAGTCATTCAAAAATTTTCCCCTATTTTTTTTTCTTTTTGCTTGATAATCGAATTTTGAAATCATGATTGCAAATTACGTAGTATTTTAGCATTTAGTGAATGAATTCCTCTAAAAGAGTGTTGTGCATGTCACCTTTGTCTTCTTTGGAACATTGATACTTAGTCAAAGTTATGGGATAAAATCGCTGTGAAACTCAAAGATCTTGAGAGCCATTTAATCTTTCATGAAAGGGAAAATGAAATGATTCACTTGGTGATCCTTCTTAGAAGATCTCTTTAAAGTAATAATTTAATGAAAGCATGTTATACTTGAAAATAAAGGATTGGTTAGTATGGGCAGGCTTTGGTCTCTCAGAAAAGCGAAGTTTGACTCCGCTACTAACTAGTCAAAATAATAAGTTAAGGTAATAGAGGTTCGATGGGGTCCCTTTAAAACCTGGTCACCTAAGGTTGTCTGGCCTGGGATCGGCCGACCAAGGAAATTACCGTAACAAGATGAAATACCATAAAGGCAAAAGTTGAGAGGGTCATGTAACTCAAGTAATTATGCCTATAGGAACGCCCTCAATTGAGGGGATAATGTTTGTTAACTTGGGTGATGAGCCTAGGATTATCGGCTGAAAACTCGTTACATGGGTTGCAAGATCCTAAACAGCTGAACTAAAAAAAAGGATGAAAATAGTGAACTATTACAAAGAATAAAATCTTTGAAGAGATCAACTAAAAAGGAGGAGGAATCCAGGGGAAACATAGATGCAATGTACTTTCATTATTGATTGCTTTGCTTAGAGAGATAATTGAGAAGATTATAGACTCTTTAGTGGTGGTTGAAATGTACCACGTTTCCTTTTGCTCTGATTGATCTTGTGTCTAATTTTGATCATGAAAGATGTTGTTAAATGATGAGGGTAAAGCCTGGTTACTCTGATTAATCTTAGAAATTTGACTAAAGTATCTTTGTTACAATACTTTCATGACAAGGTAAGAAGCACACTCATTAGATTGAGGGATTGCATTCAGCTTTAAAGATTAAAATTCATAAATGCTAATGTGTGAGTAGTGTTATTTGGTAACGATAATCATGATTAATGAGAAGTTTGATTAATGTTTTATTTTGCTTGAGGACAAGCAAAGACTTAAGTGTGGGGAAGTTTGATAAGTTGCAAAATACCCTTATCTAGAGTAATGAAATTATGCTTTATTGTTGAATTTTTAGATGATTTGTTGAAGAAAAGGGTGCTTAATGGAATGAATGTTAATTTCAGGATCTTCTAAAGTATTTTGGAGCTACGGGAAGGAGTTTTGAAGAGTTAGAGCAAGTTTGGAAGGAATTGGATACATTACATGTGAAGAGAAAAATTTTGGAAAGTACACAAGCAAGATACACTCCCATGCACTTTGCTGTTTTACTTGTGTATACTGAAGTGAATTTCTGGAAAGTACACGAGCAAAGTACACGCCCATGTACTCTGCTTGTGTATCTAAGTTTTGGTTCTGTTCGATGACGTTTCAAATACACGACCAATGTACACTCTCATGTACTTGCTCGTGTATATTCACATAAGGACACTTGGAAGCAAGCATGAGATACACGAATGAGATACACTATTTGTGTATCCGGTTGTGTATATATCCAATCGGGGTACATGTATAAATAGACCTTCAGTTCGCCCTAGAGAGGGAGGTTACGAATTTTTCATTTTCTCTCACTCTCATAACAGCAAGGGGAAGAAGATTTTGTCATTCCAAGGGAGATTGAAGATCCACGAAGAAAAAGATTTTATCTTTAAGGGTTTTGACCATGAACTTTATCCATTCTTCTAGTAATTGTGTTTCTCTTGTCAAATTTATGGAGGAGTAAACCCTAGATCTAGATTTTATTTGAAACTTCTCTATCATGTGATAAAGATTTGATCTTTAATGCAAAGTTGTTGACTTTCTTATGATTAATTGTATGCTCTTCAATTGTTTCTTAGATTCATAGATCCGGAATATGAATTTATGCGTGATATCATATTAGTTAATTGAGAAATTGCTCATATGATTAGATCTAATGCAATTAATGAGATTTGATTGTTCTTCTAGAGATAAGAAACAAGAGTCTTCTGTTTACATCGATTATTTTGATCCGAATTTATGTGTTTTATGCAATTCTAGGTTGCTATTAACTAAAGAGAGATCCTATTTGATAAACCTAGGATTAGATAGGTTAATATACTTGAGAAAGTAGTTAACTTGACTAGAGAATTCGATAGTATAAGAAGTCAACCATAACAATCTTCAGAAATCTAATGAATTACATGATAGAGATGGAGTAGAATAAGATCTAGGTTGCTTTTGTTAATTGATAAATCTTTAGAACCATTGTTGTTAGTGAGTTGTTAGTTTTGAGATTAAAGTAATCAAGTTTCAAACAACATTATTAAGCGACGGTTAGATGATAGGAACGGAGTTAGTACTAGTAATTGGTGTATCTCTGAGGGACGACCTTGTGCTTACCTGCTATATTACGCTACGATAGGTGCACTTGCCTATTGCTTCGTAGTAGGATTAAGAACAAGAATTCAGTTTATTAAAACTACGATTGGCAACGATCACCAACTTATCATGACTCGTATATTAAATTAGCTAAAATTATGCCCTAACCTAACCCACTTTGACCCACAAGTTAAACGAGTCAACCTACAAACCCAACCTATTTAACTCATTTACACATTTAGTAGATTAAACAAGCCAACTCACAAAATATACCATAAAGAGAGAGAGAGAGAGAGAGAGTATAAAAGTAATAAGCACATTGAATAGATTAATATATTTTAGCTATGATTAGGATTGATTAACATAATATATTCAAATATTGCAATTTTTAGAATTTCTAAATGGAACATTTAGCTAGATAGCAAAATCCAAGCATTTAATATTCCATAAACATGCAAATGAATTAATATATATATATAAACATTATGCTTAATTTACCAAATTTTAATAATATTTCGAAAATGATATATTTACTTATCTGAGGTTCTTAGTAAATTTCTCTTCTTCTTCACTAGATTTGAAATGAATTTCTTCATTTTTATTGGCTCGATTGTAGATTGGATAGAAAGAATATTTTCAAACATTTTTATTTTTCTTTGAAATGAAAAATTTTAAATAAGTGAGTATGCGTTTTATACTAGGAGAAAGCTAATTTGGAAATAAACAACTTCAAGGTAATTATAAAAAAAAAATTTGAGTCTAAGTATTTATATAGAATTTAATAACAAAAAGATGAAACAAACATAAAATCAAACTTCCTCAATTTTGGATAAGGAAAGCAAACTTGAAAACTAGCTAAGCTCATTTACTCGAATGTATTTCAGCTTAGATATATTTCAAGCATAACCTAATATATCTAACACATTTGTAATAATGAGATAGTTAGGTTAAGGTTTATTTAGCTTTTCTTTTAAAATATTCTTTTTTAGGTTTTTTGGGAAAGCGAGCCAACCCAATCTGTAATGGATTGACCACTTTAACCCACAAATTCAACAAGCTAGGTTTGTTTGGCCCGTTTTTCAAATAGGTTGAAAAACTTAACTCTAATCTGCATTTTAAAGTAAGTTAAACAAGTTAGCTCGTGAGGCTCAACCCATGTACACACCTCTGTTATTGTCCCTTAGCATAAAATACATTCTCTCTCTACTTATTTTCTTTTAAAACACCAATAGTCAAATTTCCTTGAGCTACTAAAGATATAGGATCTCCAAAATCACTAGAAAGACTATACCTATCATGATCAAATTCTTTCATCTTTGCCTTCACATCCATGACTTCCTCCTCTTCACTCTCAACCTCAATTTCAAGAACATCACCCTTCATAAGCATAACCACTTGTTTAGACATTCAGATGCCAAATGTCCAAAGCCTAAGCATTTGAAACATTTAACTTCACTTGGTCTTCTTCTATAGGGCCTTTGATCATTCTCTTATGCATGAGGTGTCTAATAATCCCTAGATTTGTTGTTATTCCCCTATTTATACTTCCTTACATCTCTTCTCTAACATCATCTTTTTGCTTCTAGTCAATTATAGGACGCTTTATTATTCTAACCATCTTATCATGGTGTATATCTAGAAGCTCTAAGTTTACCTCTTTGTCTTTACCTTTCCACTATAAGTGCTAGTTTGATTACATCATCAAGAGTTTCATATGGCTATATCTCAATCTCATATTTAAATCCTAAGATGAATCTAGCAATGGTTTGCTCAACTAGCTCATTCACCTCACCTTAGAAGTAATGTTTTATACTCCTATGCATAATCTTCTGCACTCATGCCTTGAAACAACATAAATAGTTCTTGTTTATAATACTAGGGAACAAATTTCTTCCACATGAGCCTCTTTATCATGACCCAAGTAGTGATCTTTGCCTCTCCATCATCCCTACATTGAATCCTTAGATTTTTCCACCATAAGGTTACATACCCTATAAATTCCAATGCAAATAATCTAATCTTAGTACGATCATCATATTCATAGTACTTAGACAACCACTCAACCTAATATTCCCAATGTAAATATTCATTTGGTGTACATTGTCCATCAATTTTTGGAACTTTTAGTTTAATTGTTTCAAGCCCTCTCAATAGTAGGTTTCCTCTAACCACTTGCTCTTCGCCAAAATTACCTCCAACACCTTTCACTAAGCCATCATCATCTCTATAATTACCATTGCCCCTATGACGGTTTGCACATACACCCTATCTATTCTTTAAAGTCAACCCCTAACCTAAGGTTTTCATTTATCACAATCATCTAATCATTTATGTTTTACATCATAGTTTGCATCATTATCTAGAATATATTAGTGAAAGCAGTTATTTTTGTTTTAAAGTTGACTTAAGCACATTATGTCACCCATTATTAATATTATTACCATCTCCACACGCATTAGCAAAACCTACATTAATACTCTCATTACCTATATTGAATTTCAACTAATTACATAGAAAAATTCACTCTACACACGTCATGCACAAACCACTACCACACGCAAGAATCACAATATCAATAATTTCACACTACCTCCAATAACAATCTCAAACTACTCTCTACCCCACAGCTTTCAATCTCAACAAACCTTATCAAATTTCTCGAAATTCTCAAATAGAGTAAAGATTTTTTTTTTTTTTTAGAACTTACCACAAATCTAAGGAATTCGTTACTGCAACAACGTCTACTCTGATACCAAAATGATTATACGACTCGAAGCCTTGTAAAGAATGCAAGTTGAAAGATTTGTCTTCAAGCAATTGTTAAGAACGTTTTCTTTGTTGTCAATTAAGACTTTAATAATAATGATAAAGTTAAAGTGTATATTTTTGGTGTTTTATGGGATTAAATGAAAAAGGAAAATGGATATGAATAATTGTAATTGAATATATCTAATTAACAATTGACTGCTTAGTTGTTGAATTCCTATAATCGATATGACACACTATTATAAGAAACAATATAGAATTAGTTAAGAAAAAAAAAAGCCAATTTTACACATGATAAATCCAACTCAAATGATTACCACAATCAAGAAAATGATTGATAAGGTCAAGAAAGGAGAAATCTTCAATTGATATTGAAAATTTTCACTATATGAATACGAGGAATAGCCATGAAGACTTGAAGACCTCAATTGCCATCAACTTGCTAGAAAGTACTGATGGAATTGCTTGCTAAGCTCTTTAAAGCTAGAGATGGAGTTTGACTTTAGATTATTGTACCATGTCTAGGCTACCTTCTTGAAGGTGCTTAAAAAAGCTTTGCAAGCGATTGCAATGCTATAGCCTTGGAGTGTAATCTATGCCATAAAATAGTTGATGTGATCACTCGAGTCAATTGTCCCATTATAGAACTCCCGCATCAAGATCCAAATTTATGCAATTAGTGCATTATCTTAGATCTCCTAAGTGAATAAAGATCATTCAAAAGAAAACTAATCCTTAGGACCAATCTTGTTAGAATTGCAAAGGTTAGAAAGCCTTTTGATCTAATCCTCTAGCTTGCTAACACTGGCATCGTGTAGGGATTGATAAGAGTAGGCCTTAGATGGCTTTGCTCAATCTAGTTGAGGTGTGGCTTGGCTATGTGATGTAGCTGGTAGGGAGAGCTTATGGTACATTGCTTTGTGCAATAGGTAGTAGTGGTGGGGATTGTGTGGATTCATGGTCATCATCTCACTCCACTAATAGTGTGAGATGCTGCTATTATTACTACTTCTATAATTCCTCCATGCTAGCATGAAGCTATAGGTTTTCTACAATTATAGTTTTGAGCATTTGCTTCAAGCATATCAACCTATCCTCATCACCTTATTATCTCGTTGGTTACTATAGACGTAAAGAGGTAAAGGTGTTGATAGGGTCGAGAGGGTGGGTTTGTGTTTGGTGAATTTTAGAGGATATAGAGTGTTTACTACTAGTTATCATATTGGTTCAATACAAAGATAATGCTAAATGTTGTTATTCAATCTTTGCTTGAGGGTGTGTGATGGGAATCTACCCTGCGATCCCCGATAGTTAGGGAACTTGATTTGAATGATGATCCAAATCACTCGCATGTATACATTTTTCTTTATCTAATAAATTTTGAATGGTAATATAGCAAGTATAGTGATCAATCTTCACAGGATGTCAAATCAGCTACACCGTTGATCAAATTGGGAACATCATCGGACTCACATCCAATAGCCTGCTGTGATCACAATTGACTTGACGAATCGGCTCTTTGAAGACCATTATTTTGCACTTGTAATTTTATCTTTGAACCAGTCACTATGTAATCACTTTGGGACATTTTATTTAGTTGTATTTGTTGGATTTAGGACCGGCCACACTAGTGGCATAGACGTAATTGTTTTGCCATTTTAACCTAAATGGAGCAAGTATAAATACTTGCTAAAGTAGGGTTTGCAGGAAGCTTTTAGAGATAATATTTTTCCGCCCACTTCCATGTGAAATCTAAGGTTCTTACTCTAATTTCATAAGGCTCTTCTCAACTCCTTCAAGGGTTGCGGTGAGTGGAGGCTTAAGGATTTGTGAGTAATATCAAATCCCTTAAGTTGATTCCAATTTGATACTAGTGTGTCATATCTAGTACAAATTGGTTTGTTATTGTTTGTTCTTATTATCATGCCGTTTTAGGGTTCCATTTCTATTATTGGATTCATGCCATTTTAGTGGAATTAGATCCTAAAGTGTGTTGTTATTTGTGATTAATTAATTGCTATTGGATTGTCATTTGCGTGGAAGCTTTTTGATACTTAAGGGATTCATGCCATTTGTAGATTTTGGTGATTGAATTGCTTCCATTTGATCTTTGAATGTGCCTTAGCCAATTAAGCACATCATCTTTTGGTATCAGAGCTCAAGTTAAGAGAAGGGATTTAGTGTTGGTTGATTTCGGAAATTTTTTTTTTTTAGGGTTCTTAACTTCTTGATCCGAAATTATGTATTGAAGATTGAGTTGTTTGATTGTATTGTTGAGGAGTTGTAATTGTTGCTTGTTGAAGTAGAAGTGGAGGCCTTGTTGTAGCTCCTTTATTGTTGAGTTTTCTGTGAAGGGAAGGGAAGTAAGAAGTGCATTTCTTGATTCAAATTCGGAATTGGGAAGTACCTCATTTTGTGAAGAAAGGAGAAGTGTAATCCTTACTTGTTTGTTTCGAAATTAAGGAGTATAATTGATCATTTCCATATTTAAGTTGCGTAGACGATTTAGAAATTATTTGATTTTTAAAACAACCATTAAGTTGAAGAAGTTATTGTGTATTAGTTGGTTGAATGGTTATTTGAATTTGAAATTACTTCTTACCAATTGTAGAAAGGTTGCAATTAGTAGAGTAATTTGAATTTGAATTGTTGCTGCCTTTTGTGTGTGAGTTGTGGTGTGCATTGTGTTTTATAGTGGTGAGAGATTGAATATTTGAAAGTGTGTGTGTGTGGTGCACCGTGAGTGAAGGGTATATGTGTGTGGCATTGTATGTGTGTTGAGTGAAGGGATTGCAACATGGTGTATGTAGTGGTGGTGAATTGGTTGCAACGTGAGTGAGAGGTATATGTGGCTATGTGAATTGTGAATTTGTGTATAGTGTAAGGTGCTGTACATTGAAGTTAATTGTAGGTGTGAAACCGTGGCAAGAAAGGAAAGTTGAAGTAGTGAAGTTTGAATTCAAAATAAAAAAACATTAAAGTGTAAAAGTAATTGAAACTCATTACTTAAACACTTGTTAGTTGAATTTAATAACTTAACTACTTGGGAGTGATTATTTGTGCTCCATTTATTTAACTATACTTGAAGTACCAAGAACTATTTAATTGTGTTATTGACTTCTTGCACCGTGGATATATAATTGTGTATGAGTGTTGGTTGTCTAAACGTGCTATTGTGACTTGGTGTTGTTAAAGAAGTGTGCTGCAAATTGTGAGATTGTACTTCAACAAATCATAAGCATGTTAAATGACAGTGTAAATGGGGGAATTGGCAATGAGATCAATAGCTAGGTTGTTGGAGGATAGGGTCATCAAACTACAGGTAGAAGAACCTTGAAAGATCAGCTTTAGGACCTTACTACCATTGTTGCTACACTAGCAACAAGGATTGATAAGATGACAAAGCCACAACCACCAGTGGTGAATCCACAGGCACCACCAAGAGTAGCTCCACAAAACATCCAGAGACAAGGAACAGTGGGAGGAGGAAACTTGAGAAGAAGAATAGAGGGAGATCATCATCCTTATAGGGAAAAGAGGGATGATAACTTTGGGGTTAATCCTTACCCAAATAGGATTTCAGGCCACCTAGGGGTTTAGAGTATGTGAAGCTGCAGATGCCTTCCTTTGATGGCAGGGGTTCAGTAATGGTTATTTGGACTGGGAGGATAAGGTTGAAGGCCTTTTTTAGTGCTATGAAATCAATGACAACACCCGAGTTCGACTTGCTGCTGTTGAGTTCATAAGGTATGCCGCCTTGTGGTGAAAGAATTTAGTGATCAATAGGCGTAGGGATGAAGAGGCTGAAATTCATACATGGAGAGATATGAAGAGGGTTTTGAGGAAGAGGTTTGATAATCGACATAAAACTCCAAATTCTAGGAAGATTTTAAGTTGATAATTAATTAAAAAATCATCCTAAATTGATGCTTAATCAAGGAATATGTTGCTTTCAGGTGTAATGAAGATCATTGAAAGAAATGAAGAAGAAAACAACAAAGAGAAAGGAAGAAGAGCATCTCCCCTGCCTACCATGCCCCCACATCAGGGGCATATGAACAGCAGGCCACCACCACGCCCCCATATCAGGGGCGTATGGAAGAGAAATCAGGAACAGAAGCTACCACGCCCCTTGCCACGGGGCGTGGCAGAGGGCGTATGGGACTAGAAGGGAAAGATAAAGCCACCACGCCCCTGATATGGGGGCGTGGCATCTTCAAAAGATGACCAGAGACCACCACGCCCCGTGGCGTGGCATCTTCAAAAGATGACCAGAGACCACCATGCCCTTTGCCACGGGGCGTGGTGAGGGGCGTATGGAGCCCCGACATATTTTCTCTAACATTTCTCTCTCCTCCAATGCTAGCACATATATATAAGACGAAAAGGAAAGAGAGAGAAAAAAAAAAAGACGGCAGACCTAGGGTTTTATAATACACTTCTCTTCAATTTCTCTTTTTCTTTAGTTTTCTACTCAACAATCTAAGGAGATCCAAGCAAGGCATTCAAGATTCAATCTATCCGGGTTGTAATCATGAACTCTAGTTTCTCTTCATGTATTTGTTCTTTCATTGTTAGGTCTATGGAAGAGTAAACCTAGACTTAGATCTCATTTGAACTATTTTGTCATATGGTGAAGATATGATTTAATTGATGTTTTATTGATGTTCTTTTGTTCCATTACATGTGCTGCATAATTAGCTTAGATTCATATTTCCAGAATATGAGTTTATGCTTAATATCATTTGAGTTGATTGAGAAATCGCTTTTATGATCAGATTTATGTTTTGGATGAGATTTGCTCATGTTTCTAGAGATAGAATATCGAAAATCTTCTATTGAACATTCATTCGAATCGAGTTCTTATGCTTCATGCGATTCTAGATTGCTATTAATTGAGGAGAGATCCTAATTGATAAATCTAGGATTAGATAAGTAATTTACTTGAGAAAGTAATTATCTTGCTTCTTGGAACTTAACAGCTTAAGAACTTAGAAACATTAATCCTTAGCTTCTAATGATTTATGTGACAATATAGGTATATAATGAGATCTAGGTTATTTTGTTATAGGATTGAATCTTGTGTTGTTGAAGTAGCTTTAGTTGAAATTTTAGATTGTTGACTAGTTTCATTGTTTATACATCTCATCTTAATTTAATGGTTAGATAATAGGGAAATAGCTAGTACTAGTAATTAGTAACCTTATCTCTATGGGACGACCCTGTACTTAACACTATTACGTCCACGGTAGGTACACTTGCCTATTGCTACGTAGTTAGAATTAGGAACAGGCATTATAAATATTAAAACTACGGTTGGCAACGATCAAGTTTTTGGCGCCGTTGCCGGCAAGGAGGCACCGCTAATATTAGGAACACTTATTACTTATTAATCTAGTCACTTTATTTACTTCTGTTACTATTCCTTCTTTGTTTACTTAGAATTTAGGTACCACCGATTCTTAGATTTTAGTTCTTGTAATGCTTGACTAGGAGCCGATCCAAGGGCCTTGTTGATTTTAATCCGGAGCCTGAGAGAATCCTTACTCAATCACACAAAAGAGACAAGCATCCATCTTCATCCTCATCAACAACGGTTAAGGAATCGTTGGTGTTAGAAGGAATGGCTGACCCACAAAACAATCCTCCTCATGAGCTAAATCCATTGGTTGAGCTTAGGAGAACCAATGCTGAGTTCGCCAAGCTAAGGTTGGATGGTGTTAGCTCTAGCATTGTTAGACCTAGGGTGGCAGCAAACGGTTTTGAGATTAAACCAGTCGTTATTCAAATGGTTCAACAATATGCCCAATTTGATGGTCTTGAGGATGAGGATCCAAACTCTCATATTCAATCTTTCCTGGAGATATGCGACACTTTCAAATTTAATGGAGTGAGTGAAGATGTGGTTCGTCTTAGACTCTTCCCATTTTCTTTAAGAGGAAGAGCTAAACAATGGTTAAACTCTTTGCCAAGAAGCTCCATAACCACCTGAGAAGAGTTGGTTACAAGGTTTTTGAACAAGTTCTTTCCACCTTCAAAGACCACCAAACTTCGAGCTGATATCCAGTCTTATCACCAACAAGAGTCAGAAACACTTTATGAGGCTTAGTAACGTTTCAAGGAATCATTAAGGAGATGCCATCATCATGGTTTTCCAGAGTGGATGCAGGTTTAGATTTTCTACAACGGTCTCAATTGTCAGACTAGACAGATGGTAAATGCTACAACTGGAGGCACGATTAATCATCAAACTCCTGAAGAAAGCTTAGCTCTCCTCGAGAATCTAGCAGTGAATAATTTTGAATGGTCACATTCTAGGAGTAGAGATAAAAGACCAGCAGGAGTTATTGATGTAGACGTGGCTACTACAATCATGTCAAAAGTAGAGGCGTTGTCTAGAAAAATAGATGGATTGTCACTTTCAAAGCAGCAAGTATCCGCAGTTGAGCCCTCCTTTGTTGATGAATCAGTTGTTGAACAGGTGGATTATTTGGGAAATCAAATCCGGCCTTAGAATAATCCTTACAGTAACACATATAATCCAGGCTGGAGAAATCACCCAAATTTTTCATGGAGTAACAACAACAATTTTCAAAAAGGCAATCCCAACCCTCCCCCTGGTTTTCAAAGACCACCTAGTCAGAGTTCTAAACCACAATCATCAATTGAGGACATCCTGGCAAAATTGGTAAAAGATTCTGAAGATAGACAAAATTCATTGGACATGATTTTAAAGAATCAAGACACTACTCTCAGAAACCATGGCGCCTCAATCCACAATCTTGAGACTCAGGTTGGACAAATTGCTAAATTACTTTCAGAGAGACCTCAGGGTTCATTGCCAGGAAATACAGAGACAAATCCTCGTGAGCATGTGAAAGCAATAACCCTGAGAAGTGGTAAAGAACTCCAATCTGAGAATCAAGTAGAAAGAGGTGAGGCATCCGCCTCAAAGGAGAAGCAAGCGATTGAAAATGATGAAGGAGAGCAGCTAAAGAAGTTAGTTGAGAAGAAATCATCATCATCCAAGCCGATTGTAGAATATAAACCTCCCATTCCATACCCTGCAAGATTGAAGAAAGATAAGGTAGATGAGCAATATGGTAAATTTTTGGAAGTTTTTAAACAATTGCATATTAACCTTCCATTGGTTGAGGCACTGACTCAAATGCCTAGATATGCAAAGTTTCTGAAAGAATTATTGTCGAACAAGAGAAAATTGGAAGAGTTTTCTTCAGTGACTTTAGGTGGAGAATGTTCGGCAGTTATTCAAAACAAACTTCTAAAGAAGCTTAGGGACCCTGGGAGCTTCACCATCCCGTGTTTGATCAGTAACCTAACTGAGGAGAGGGCCCTAGCTGATCTTGGGGCTAGTATTAATCTCATGCCATATGAACTCTTCAAGAAGCTAGGACTTGGGGAACCAAAGCCAACTCGAATGAGCTTGCAATTGGCGGATAAATCAGTCAAATTCCCAAGAGGAGTGGTTGAGGATGTGCTAGTAAAAGTTCAGGACTTCATTTTCCCAGCAGATTTCGTCATCCTAGATATGGGAGCGGATGGGGAGATCCCACTGATTCTTGGGAGACCATTTCTAGCTACTGCAAGAGCTATCATAGATGTAGGAGACGGGAAATTGGTGCTGCGAGTGGGAAATGAGGAAGTCATAGTAAAGATGCCGGATGTTCTTAAGCATAGTTTGTAACATGATGATACTTGTTTTGCAGTGGATGATCTTGATCTACCTATTTCAGAGTCAATGCAAGAATTTTTATGCAAGGATGCTTTAGAAATTTGTTTGACAAATGGGGATCAAGGAGAATATGTGGGTGCATCAGTTAAAGAGATGACTGTCAGTCTTGATGAAAGTCCTGAGTTGAAGAAGGAGGGAAGTTTCGAAGAGTTAAATCGCTCTATTATTCAGAAAGCCAAGCCCTCCACTGAAGAACCCCCTGTCTTGGAGTTAAAGCAGTTGCCTGACTATCTCCAATATGCTTTCCTTGAGCAAGACTCTAAACTGCCCGTGATTATAACATCAGACTTAAGTTTGATCCAAAAGGACAAATTGTTGAATGTTCTTGGTCAACATAAGAAGGCTATTGCATGGAAGATGGCTGACATAAAGGGGATTAGTCCATCATTTAGTACTCACAAAATTCTCTTGGAAGAAGCTGCTAAATCAGTGATTCAACCTCAACGCAGACTTAATCCAAATATGTGAGATGTGGTGAAGAAGGAAGTGATTAAACTACTTGATGTGGAATGATTTATCTTATTTCTGATAGCACATGGGTGAGTCCAGTTCAAGTAGTTCCAAAGAAAGGAGGCATGACCGTCGTACCTAATGAGAAAAATGAGCTCATTCCCATGAGAACGGTCATACGATGGAGAGTTTGTATTGATTACCGCAAACTCAATGATGTGACCAGAAAGGATCACTTCCCTCTCCCATTCATAGATCAAATGCTGGAACAATTGGCAGGACATTCTTATTATTGTTTCCTAGATGGAATTTCGGGTTATTTCCAAATTCCCATTACACCTGAGGATCAAGAGAAAACGACATTCACATGTCCATTTGGTACGTTTACATATAGGAGAATGCCTTTCGGCTTGTGTAATGCCCCTGCCACCTTCCAGAGGTGTATGCTTGCAATATTTGAAGATATGGTGGGAGAAAATATGGAGGTTTATATGGATGATTTCTCGGTATATGGTGACTCCTTTGATGATTGTCTCCGTCACTTGAAATTGGTTTTGAAAAGATGTGAAGATACTAATCTGGTGCTTAATTGGGAGAAATGTCATTTTATGACACAAGAGGGTATTGTCTTGGGTCATAAAATCTCCAAAGAAGGTATTGAGGTGGATGAGGCTAAGATTGAAGCAATTTCTAAACTACCTCCACCTTCATCAGTGAAAGCAATCCGAAGCTTTCTTGGTCATGCGAGATTTTATCGTCGATTTATAAAAGATTTTTCAAAAATCGCGCGACCAATGACAAAGCTTTTGGAGAAGGATGCGCCTTTCAATTTTTCTGAAGAGTGCCTCGATGCATTCAATACTCTCAAGGAGAAGCTTACCAATGCTCCAATTATGGTTGCACCAGATTGGAATCTTCCTTTTGAAATCATGTACGATGCAAGTGATATGGCTGTAGGTGCTATCTTGGGGCAACGTAAGGATAAATATTTCCAACCTATTTACTATGCAAGTAAGACTCTTACCCCTACGTAAGAGAATTATACCACAACTGAGAAAGAGTTGCTTGCAGTTGTCTTTGCATTCGACAAATTCCAACCCTATCTCATATTATTAAAGGTTATAATCTATACTGATCATTCCACTTTGAAGTTTTTGCTGACCAAACAGGATGCAAAGCCATGTTTGATTAGGTAGATTTTACTCCTTCAGGAGTTTGACCTGGAGATAAGAGATAAAAAGGGAGCCGAGAACCTAGTAGCTGACCACTTGTCACGCTTGGAGAATCCATTCCTGGAGAAATTGAATGAAGGAGAAATCAATGATGAATTCCCTGAGGAAAGACTGTTATCTATAAATGCAATTGACAATGGGAATGATATGCCTTGGTTTGCTGACATTGCAAATTATATAGTGGCCAAGGTTGTTCCTAAGGATAGGGGATATCATCAAAAGAAGAAGATTATCAAAGATTCAAGGTATTATATTTGGGAGGATCCTTATCTATTCAAGATTTATGCTGATCAGATGATTAGAAGGTGTGTATCACATAAGGAAGGATGGGAAATACTTTTTCATTGTCACACCGGACCAACTGGTGGTCACCATAGTTCGAACCGAACAGCTCAGAAGGTCTTGGAATCTGGTTTTTACTGGCCCTCACTGTTTAAGGATGCCCAAGACTATGTAGCCTAGTGTGACAGATGTCAAAGAACTGGAAACCTTTCAAGAAGAAATGAGATGCCTCAGCAGTATATCTTAGAGTGTGAAGTTTTTGATGTCTGGGCTATCAATTTCATGGGGCCATTTCCATCTTCTTTTGGGAATAAATATGTGCTTGTAGCGGTTGATTATGTGAGTAAATGGGTAGAAGCATAAGCTCTACAGACAAATGATGCAAGGGTTGTAAAGAAATTTCTCAAAAAGCTCTTTTCTAGGTTTGGTGCCCCAAGAGCGCTTATTAGCGATAGAGGCACACATTTCTGTAATACGCAAATTGAGAAAGTGCTTAAAAGATATGGAGTAACTCATAGACTTGCAACTCCCTATCATCCCCAATCAAGTGGGAAAGTCGAGGTATCAAACCGAGAATTGAAGAGAATTTTGGAAAAATCGGTTTCTCATCATCGACGGGACTGGTCTGATAAGCTTGATGAAGCGTTGTGGGCGTATAGAACCACCTACAAAACTCCATTAGGAACTACTCCTTATCGATTAGTCTATGCTAAGGCTTGTCACCTTCCCGTTAAGATAGAGCATAAGGCATATTGGGCTATCAAAACAGTAAATTTAGATCTTGAAGGGGCTGGAAAACATAGATTGTTGCAACTCAATGAATTGGATGAGATGAGACTTGTAGCATATGAGAACTCAGCAATCTATAAGGAAAGAGCCAAGAAGTATCATGATTCCCGCATTCAACAGCCCAAACAATTCAAGGAAGGTGATCTTGTCTTGCTCTTCAATTTAGACTCAATTTATTCCCAGGTAAACTAAGATCGAAATGGTCCAGACTGTTCCGAGTAAGAAAAGTATTTCCCTATGGCACAATTGAGGTAGAACATCCTGAGAAGGGAATTTTTAAGGTTAATGGGCAAAGATTGAAGTTATACCTTGGAGACAGCGAGTGCTTTAAAGAGAGGGAGGAGATTAATCTCCTCATGGCATCTGCTTAATCCTATCATACATCCTTTTCGTCTAGCTAAAGACGTTAAACAAAGCAACTTTTGAGAGGCAATTTATGCCCGATTTTCTTATTATTTTTTTTTTAATTGTTTTTCAATTTTATTACGTTAGCTTTATGATTGAGCATGAGTTCCTACCTTTTTGTGTTTTGTTTGTAGGTTATGGGAGTTGAAAAGGAGGTGATTGGAAAGCCTCGTAGAGTAAGGAACGTAAAAAAAAAAAAAAAAAAGTGTGTGGAGAAACACTACGCCTTGGCCATGGAGCGTATGAAGGCAAAAGAGGCGACAAAGTGGAAAAATTCCAACTGATATGCTACTACGCCCCTTGCCACTGGGGCGTGCCGATCCAGAATTGCCCACAGAGTCTACCACGCCCTATTAGCCTTGTGTTAACTTAATTTAAGGACTCATGCTTTACTTTTCTTTATTTTTCTTTCTTTTTAATTTCTGTTGTAGACTAACTTCTTTCGAGTTTTCTTCTTTGTATAGTTTTCCAGATTTTAATATTGCAGCAATCGGAAGATTCACACAATGCTTGAATTTTGGAGCTACTACACAACATATGGTTTTGATCGAGCACTTGATGAATAGTAACATCGAATTCAGGGGAGCACTAGTTCTTTTTATTACCTTTTCTATCTTAATTTTTCTCTACTTAATGCTCTTTCCTTGTCTCATTTTTATTGCAAGTATAGACATTGAGGACATTGTCTAACTTAAGTGTGGGGGAGGGGTATTAAATAGTATGTATAAAGGGAAAAAGGAGAACTAGGTGTGTATGTGCGATTATCGATATAGAAAGTGGAAAATTTTCAAAATTCCTCCTACATTTTCTATGTTGCTAGAATTCTAGCTGCATTTGAGGAGTGTTTTAGCATTCAATGATTGAATTCCTCAAAAAGAATGTCGTGCAATTCACTCCTGTTTTTGCATTGAATTTTGTCATACTTGATCAAACTTATAGAATAAAAATCTTTGTGAAGCAAGTTTACTTGTTATTTAAAGGTAGAATTCAAAGTTAGGAATTGAACTAAGGTACTTAGCAAAATGTTAATTGGCTTGATTTCTAAGTTACTAGGAAATATATTGTCTCATCAAAAGTCTTGAGAGCTAATCAATCCATTATGAAAGGGTAAATGAAGTAATTCTCTTGGTGATCTTTCTTAAGAGACGTTCTAAGAAAAGTTAAAGTCGAAATAAGATATCTTAGTTAGTGCGGGCTGGTTTTGGTCCCTCAGAAGAGCGAAGTTTGACCTTGCTACTAGCTAAACAAATCAGTTAGAGTAATGGAGGTTCGATGGGGTCCCTTTAAAACTTGGTCACCTAAGGTCGTCTGGCCTGAGATCGGCCGATTGAGGAAATTACTCTAAAAAAAAAAAAAGTGAAAAAAAAGAGGGGGTAAGTTCTTGAAACTCGAGTGATTAAGTCCGTAGGGATGCCTTCAATTGAAGGGATAACGTCTGTTAACTTGGGTGACGAGCCCGGGATTATCGACTGAAAGCTTGCTACATGGGTTTTGGGATCATAAATAAATAAATGAAACTTTTGGGAAGGTCTATCAAAGGAAGAGGAATCCAGGGGAATCTCGGATGCAAAATACTTTCATGATGGAGTAGTTCGCTTAGAGAGATGGATGAGGAGGCTATACACTCTGGAACAGCTAATTGAAATGAGCCAAATCTCCTTTTGTTTCGATTTGACCTTGAGTTTGATTTTTGATTTGAAAGCTGTTATAAAAGATAAAGGTAGAAGCTTACTTTACTTTGATTAATTTCAAAACTTTGATTAAAGTATCTCTAGTTCAATATTGCAGGACAAGGTGAGGAGTACATTCATTCAATTGAGGAGTTCTATTGGATGTTAAACATGATCATTGATGAATGATGATATTCTAGCCTACTATGTTTGGAAATATGAAGTCCCCATTTTTGAATGTATGGTCTTTAAAATTGCTTTGCTTGGGGACAAGCAAAGATTCAAGTGTGGGGGAATTTGATAACCGACATAAAACTCCAAATTCTAGGAAGATTTTAAGTTGATAATTAATAAAAAAAAAATCATCCTAAATTGATGCTTAATCAAGGAATATGTTGCTTTCAGGTGTAATGAAGATCATTGAAAGAAATTGAGAAGAAAACAACAAAGAGAAAGGAAGAAGAGCATCTCCCCTGCCTGCCATGCCCCCATATCAGGGGCATATGAACAGTAGGCCACCACCACGCCCCCATATCAGGAGCGTATGGAAGAGAAATCAGGAACAGAAGCTACCACGCCCCTTGCCACGGGGCCTGGCAGAGGGCGTATGGGACCAGAAGGGAAAGATAAAGCCACCACGCCCCTGATATGGGGGCATGGCATCTTCAAAAGATGACCAGAGACCACCACGCCCTTTGCCACGGGGCGTGGTGAGGGGCGTATGGAGCCCCGACATATTTTCTCTAACGTTTCTCTCTCCTCCAATGCTAGCACATATATATAAGACGAAAAGGAGAGAGAGAGAAAAAAAAAAAAGACGGCAGACCTAGGGTTTTATAATACACTTCTCTTCATTTTCTCTTTTTCTTTAGTTTTCTACTCAACAATCCAAGGAGATCCAAGCAAGGCATTCAAGATTCAATCTATCCGGGTTGCAATCATGAACTCTAGTTTCTCTTCATGTATTTGTTCTTTCATTGTTAGGTCTATGGAAGAGTAAACCTAAACTTAGATCTCATTTGAACTATTTTGTCATATGGTGAAGATATGATTTAATTGATGTTTTATTGATGTTCTTTTGTTCCATTACATATGCTGCATAATTATCTTAGATTCATATTTCCAGAATATTAGTTTATGCTTAATATCATTTGAGTTGATTGAGAAATCGCTTTTATGATCAGATTTATGTTTTGGATGAGATTTGCTCGTGTTTCTAGAGATAGAATATCGAAAATCTTCTATTGAACATTCATTCGAATCGAGTTCTTATGCTTCATGTGATTCTAGATTGCTATTAATTGAGGAGAGATCCTAATTGATAAATCTAGGATTAGATAAGTAATTTACTTGAGAAAGTAATTATCTTGCTTCTTGGAACTTAACAGCTTAAGAACTTAGAAACATTAATCCTTAGCTTCTAATGATTTATGTGACAATATAGGTATATAATGAGATCTAGGTTATTTTGTTATAGGATTGAATCTTATGTTGTTGAAGTAGCTTTAGTTTAAATTTTAGATTGTTAACTACTTTCATTTTTTATACATCTCATCTTAATTTAACGGTTAGATAATAGGGAAATAGCTAGTACTAGTAATTAGTAACCTTCTCTCTGTGGGACGACCCTGTACTTAACACTATATTACGTCCACGGTAGGTACACTTGCCTATTGCAACGTAGTTAGAATTAGGAACAGGCATTATAAATATTAAAACTACGGTTGGCAACGATCAAGGTTCATTCCTGAACACTACAGGTAGAAACTGTTTATGCATCTTCAAACTTTAAAGCAGGGAGGCAAAACAGTAGATGATTATGTATAGGAATTTGAAACCCTGATGATCAGATGTGGGTCAGTAGAGCCTCTAGAGCAAACCCTAGCACGCTTTATATCCGGGCTGAAATATAAGATCGCATGTGTAGTTGAGCTACAGAGGTACAATACACTTGATGAGGCTATATAGCTAGCCTTGAAAGTGGAGAGGTAGAGGCGATCCAATCCATTTAGGGTTACCGGTAGTAGGCCCAATGCTACTACTAGGCCCATAGGAGCTGATGGTTAGTCAAGAGGACCAAAGGTAGTAGGTAAACCAATCAGGGCAGTGGACAAAGCTACCCCCAGCACAAAAGAGAGAAAATGACTTTTAGAAAGGGTAAAGAGGTAATAGGACCTGATGTTAGGCAGATTGTTGGAAAGAAATATCATTATGAGATCCTGTGTGATGTGATTCCCATGTGTACCTTTCATTTACTTTTGGTAGACCCTGGATGTTTGATAGGAAGGTATCACATGACGGATGCAAAAACACCTACATGTTTCGGAAGGGAGGGTCTCGAATAGTATTGAAACCTATGTCTCCATCAGAGGTGCACGATTTCTAAAAGCAGGTCAGGACTACTTCTGTTTCTTCTAACAATCAAGCAAACAAGAGGACAAAGGCATTCGGGTTCAATCCAAGAAGTGATCCTCTAGATTTGAGGGCAAATCTTTCAAAGGCCCAAGGAGATGATGGGAATCTACCTTGCGATCCTGATAGTCAGGGAACTTGATTTGGATGATGATCCAAATCACTCGCATGTATACATTTTTCTTTACCCAATAAAGTTTGAATGGTAATATAGCAAGTACAGTGATCAATCTTCATAGGATGCCAAATCACCTATATAGTTAATCAAATTGGGAACATCATCGGACTCACATCTAATGGCCCGCTGTGACCACAATTGACTTACAAATCAGCTCTTTGAAGACCATTATTTTTGTACTTGCAATTTTATCTTTGAACCGATCACTTTGTAATCATTTTAGGACATTTTATTTAGTTGTATTTGTTAGATTTAAGACCAACCACACTAGTGGCATAGACGTAATTGTTTTATCATTTTAAACCTAAGTGGAGCAAGTATAAATACTTGCTAAAGTAAGGTTTGTAGGAAGCTTTTGGAGATAATATTTTTCTGCCCACTTTCACGTGAAATCTAGGGTTCTTGCTCTAATTTCATAAGGCTCTTCCCAACTCCTTCAAGGGTTGTGGCGAGTGGAGGCTTAAGGATTTGTGAGTAATATCAAATCCCTTAAGTTGATTCCAATTTGATACTAGTGTGTCATATTTAGTACAAATTGGTTTGTTATTGTTTGTTCTTATTATCATGCCATTTTTAGGGTTCCATTTCTATTATTGGATTCAAGCCATTTTAGTGGAATTAGATCCTAAAGTGTGTTGTTATTTGTGATTAATCAATTGCTATTGGATTGTCATTTGCGTGGAAGCTTTTTGATACTTAAGGGATTCACGCCATTTGTAGATTTTAGTGATTGAATTGCTTCCATTTGATCTTTAAATGTGCTTTAGCCAATTAAGCACATCAGTGTGAGACCTGAAAAAGATAAAGAAAAGTGAGTCTTGTGGGTATCGAGACTATTTCTAGTGTAGCCACTCCAACATTCAAAGTTAAAATTGGGAGAAAGATGGATCAACGTGATAGCAAAGGAATTTCAAAGTGAGATAATATAGATCCTTTGCGATGATGTTGTCCCTGTATTTATAGGTGTGGCAAATTAGTAGTTAGAAGGAGGCTTAAGTGCCATGTCATGGCTTCAAGAATCTAAGATAGTAGAATTCTGGGTAGTTGTAAATCTCATATAACTAACAATTCCCAGTTGTCTTCACTTAGGATGTAGTTGAACTTATCAACTTTGGTCTAGCTAAGCTAATTTAGTTCTAAAGGCCAAGTAGATGGTAGCTACTCGATATGTTATAAGCGAATTTGGGCACAAGCGCCTAAGCCCAAATCAGCCCATTAACAGTACCTTTTAAGAAAATATTAATGTTGAAAAGTTAATATTAAAGAGGCACCATAATAAAAAAAAAAAATTCTAAAATTATATGTTATAATAGATATACTATATGTATCCATGGAAAAAAGATTTATTGATTGTATACATCATGTGTATTAGTGAGTAAGTACTATTAAATTTAGGTGCATGACAATATGTGTAGAACATAGATGATAGTTTTCTTGAATATTATCAAATACTATTAACATGTGCCTAAATTTTATTAGTATTTTCCCACTATATGTATGTACGTATGGTATGTAAAACTTAATTAAGGTTTTCCCATACTCATGAATTAAGTGGTGAGCAATTACCAGAAATATCAAACAACTGACTTTTTATTAAAAAAAAAAAAAACAATCATGAAAACTTTCTAAAACTTATCCTCTATTATAGTTATAAATTATAGATTCTCATATATTTATCCACCATTCATCAATACATGTGGCATTTAAGATAATTGAATCTCAAATCTTTAGGCTAAAGACTAAGTGGTTAACTCTTAAATCTTTGGAAAACCTAAATCTAATCTCTTAATTTAGTTTATGATAACACCGCAATTGCTACTTGAACTTTACGTTATTTTGCAATTAAGCATGTGAACTTTTTTAGTGCCAAGTTTAGTACCCAATTGAATTTTGCAATGCCAACATTAGTACATAGGTTAACTTTGTTGTTCAACATTAACTACATAACATCAAAAACCAATAGGCATCCAACACGTGTTCAATCTCATTGAATTAACCATAAAAGCTAACTAATAAATGCTGATAAGTATTGAAAGATCCTCATTTCTAGTACTTATTGGATATAATTTTTATGAATTTTATGTAAATTTATCAAGAAAAGGATACTTAAGTGCTTAATATTTGATTTTAAGGTTTAAAGAGGACAATTAAAGGATTTAAAGAAGGTTTGAGCAAAAATGAGGCAAAATTTGGCAAAATATAGAAAATGGTGATTTCCACATGTAAACAACCTTCAACATGGCCAGGCCGACACTAGTGCTGGAGGGTAAAAAGTAATTAGAATACATCTTGAAAATGTGCCTTGACTGTTACACAAATTGCACAGAGAGCAGTGCTAAAAGAGGAAATCTAATCAGAGAAGAAAATGAAGGGATTCTAGAGTACATAACCCTAAGCACAGTCGTGTAGGAAGCCATGCAAAGCCTTGAGCACTAGAAGTTTACATTGTTTTAGGGTACAGGACCTCAAGCACAGGCATGTAGCAAGTCATGCATGTTACCCCTATTTCTAAAACTATAAATACTCGATTTTTTTTTTTTTTTTTTTGCCATTTAGGAGGGGTTTTGACCTTTTATCATTCTAAGTCACTCTAAAAACCCTAAAAGAGTAGAGTTACAAACTTGAAGAGAGAAATTGTTGAAGAATCATCAGAGATCACAAAACAACTATAAGGGTTTGTTCTTTTCATCATGATTACTTGTTATTCCTCTAGAGTCTTTGTGCTTATTATAAATTCATGGAGGAGTAGATTTCTATACCCTGCATCTTGTGAAACTCTAAACCATGTGATTAAATTATTTATTGATTAATAAAGAGTTTATACCTTTATATCTATTCATGTATTCTGATTGTTTTATGATTAATATATGCGCAAAATTAATTGCATGTATGATTCTTGTTAAATAGAAAGAGATTTCATCTAATAGGATAGATCTTCATGAATAGAAATTTTTCATATTATACCTAGAGGTAGGATTTGTTTTTCTACACAAAGATTAAATCTTTATTTGGGAATTATGAACTTTAATGAAATCTTATATGGTGATAGTGAGGGAGAGGTTTCCACTATTCCATGTAGGGTTAAGAATTAATTAACTCAAGCAAGTTTAGTTAATTAATCTATTAAAGTAATTATAATTAATCTTCGGGTTGTTAGATTATTTAATTGATAGTTTAAATTATTAATCTCATATTAAGATTTTGAATAGATAATAGAAAAACAATAATACTAGTACTTGTTAGCATATACTATAAGAGGACACAAAAGCAACCGTAGGGTGGTAAATAACTCTGAAATCTTTCATCTCTATAGCATGGCTACTAAATTTAAGATCAATGTAAGCCTAGACGTTGCTAAGTTTCCATACAAGCAGGCTAATGATCCTAGAGCCAAGGGAATATATAGTGGGGGTTATATTACAAAGCTCCTAAAGGGCTATGATATCTATTGAGCAATCGATCCAATTGACCCAAGCATACTTGCAAGAAAAATTTCTGATGGCTCGTTCCATCTTTAGAAGATGATAAAATTGATTGATCTCCCTACTCCATTAAGGTATTCTACTCCTCCTAAAGGAGTTTTTACCCCTTTTGTTGCATCCACTTCCTAAGCCCTACCTCTTGAGAGTGAGATTCAAAAATTGAAACAAGAATTTTAAGAAGAGAGGAAACTAAACCAAAGGGAAAGGAAGAAAAACAAGTACTTCAAAGGTGTAGTTTAGGCATTCTTGGGGAAACTTGCTAGCTATTTTCCCTTGCCACCAATTGATCTACCCACATATGAATCTTCCCCTGAGACTAGTTCACCTAACAATGCTACTCCTAAGACGTCTAGGAAAGGTGGAAAGGACCCAGTTATTACTACATCCTCTAGTTCTGAGGAAGAGGTAAATGAGGGAGATGATGCTAAAAAGGTCGATGAGTGAGAAGATACTGAAGAGGTAGATGAGGGGGATGATGCTGAGAATGTGGATGAGGAGGATGATGAAGAGGATGACAAAGCTGAAACAGAGGATGATGACAGAAGTGAGGAGGAAGATTAAGAGCTAGATTGTCTACTAGCTCTACGCTTTCCTACTTATGACCTTTTTTTCTCCTAATAATAATTGTTCTATTTTCTGTATATGGTTTGTAACTAATTGAGCTCCCTTATGGGAAGACCCTCTATCTAAATTTGTTGAATTTTTTATTCTCTGGACTAAGATAGGCTAACTTTCGTTTTCATTTTTTTTATTTTTTTTTTCATTTTTAGGGTCAATGTTGCACAACTTTTGATTTGATGAATTCACAACTCGACAAATGATGAAAACCAAAAAAGTTCTTAGTGTCCTTTTTTTATCTCTTTTCTTTTCTTTTCTTTTTCCTTTTTTCCTTATGTGTGCTTGCTTTAGGAAGACATCATAAAGATAGAAGAAATTAGGTTTTGAATTGTTTATGCTCCTTATGCACTTGTTGATCATATTTCCCTCATTTACAAGTTTGCAATTGAGCTTTAACTTTGATTTTGAATTATTGAAAAGTGAGAACCTTGAAATTGCAGTCATTAAAATGTAAAAGTAGCATTCTTGTAAATATATATGTTAAAGTAGTGACTTTATGTACCTTACTCACCTATTGTTAGGCCTGGTATACATAGCTAGAGTCTTATGATGAAATCTAAGTAGGGTGAATCCACTTGTTATTTAATAGCTAAACTTAGAGTTATGAAGTAAATGGAAATCTTTAGTTTCAAGTGAATTGGTTGTGCTTTAAAGCTAACTAGCTAATATACTTAATATTCAATCATTTTGAGAGCTCTTTTAACTTTTTGTGAAAGGAGCATGTAAAATTGTTAACTTGGTAATCCCTTTTTTAAACAGTCTCTTTGAAAATAAATAAAGTATTTAAACTAAAAAAAAAGAGAGATAAAAGAAAAAGGACATTAAGAACTTCTTCGGCTTTCATCATTAGACAAGTTGTGAATCTATCAAACCAAAAGTTGTACCGCATCGACCTTAAAAAAAAACGAAAACACAAAAAACTAAAAAATGAAAACGAAAATTGGCCTATCCTAGTCTAGAGAATAAAACATTTAGCAAATTCAAATAGAGAGTCTTCCCATTAGGGAGCTCAATTAGTTACAAACCATATGCAGAAAATAAAACAATTATTATTTAGAGAAAAAATGGAATAAATAGGAAAGTGTAGAGTTAGGAAACAATCTAGCTCTCAATCTTCCTCCTCATTGTTGTCATCGTCCTTTGTTTCAGCTTTGTCATCCTCCTAATCATCCTCTTCATCCACATTCTCATCATCATCCCCCTCATCTACCTCTTTAGCATCATCTCCCTCATCTACCTCTTCCTCAAAACTAGAGGACACAACAATAACTAGGTCCTTTCTACCTTTCCTAGATGTCCCAAGAGTAGCATCATCAGGTGAACTAGTTTCGAGGGAAGATTCATATATGGGTAAATCAACTAGTGGTGGGAAAAAATAGCTAGCGAGTTTCCCCAAGAATGCACAAACTACACCTCTAAAGCACTCATTTTTCTTCCTTTCCCTTTAGTTTAGTTTCCTCTCTTCTTGAAATTCTCATTTCAATTTTTGAATCTTACTCTCAAGAGGTGGCTCCGAGGAAGTGGATGCAACAAAAGGGATAGAAACTCCTCTAGGAGGAGTAGAATACCTCGATAGAGTAGGGAGATCAATCAACTTTACCATCTCCCAAAGACATAATGGACCATCAGAAATATTTGTGGCAAGTATGCCTGTGTCAGTCGGATCAAGTGCTCGAAAGATATCATAACCCTTTAGGAACTTTATAATATAACCCCCGCAGTATATTCCCTTGGCTCTAGGATTAGTAACCTACTTGTATATGAACTTAGCAACTTTCAAGCCTACATTGATCTTAAATTAAGTAGCCATGCTATAGAGATGAAAGATTTCAAAGTTATTTACCACCCCATAGCTGTTTTTGTGTCCTCGTATAATATGTGCTAACATACTCTCAAGTCCACATTTATGATGGATGAGGCCTTGGACTTGGATGGATTATAACGTATTTCTGCCTCATAAAGCTGCTCCAAATATTTTTGAGTTGTCATATCATCTAGCCAAATGGATGGCAATAGCTGAAATTCCGCTAAATTGGATCCGGATATGGAATATAAGCCCAAGTACCCACCAAACCTATATGAGAGGAAAGTGTGTTTCCTTACGTATGCTTTAAATGTCATACAGTAACGAGTAAGCTTCATTGTGGAGAGAAACTCACAAATCCTTTCATTAATCCCATATGTTAGGAGGATTTTCCAATCAAGATACTCATTGTTCCCAAGGTCATTGATTCCAATTTTTTCTTCTATCCTTACTCCACTCTTCATCAGAATATTTGACAAGCACATCATTTACCACTTCTTGCTTTTTTTGAGCTCTTAGCCTCTTTATAAAGCAGGAGACTATTACTTACTACTATCAAGATGTGGAAGCTTGCTACTTCATCTTCTTACTAGATGTCCATTTAGTTCTTATTTAGATGTGGAGTGTAGCTTCTAGTGGATGAAGTAGAAATGGATGAAAAAGTGTGTAGAGTGTAAGAATGCAAATTCATAGAGAGGAGGTATAGGGGAAATATATGCGGTTGGGAAGAAATAAAAGAAAGAATGAGGGAGGAAAGGAAAGAACAAATATATACATGGAAACTCTGCTTGGGCTTTTATATGGCTATGCTCGAGGTCATGCAAGGCTCCAAAAAGGCATTTGAAAGGTTTTGTTTTGGGGGCACAAAGAGCCCTATCTCTAGCATGGTCATGCTCAAGGTCATGCAAGGCTCCAAAAAGTGTCTAGAAGCTCCTCTTCATGTGTGCACTACTTTGAGCACTACTTGTGCTTAAGGTTGTGTAGGTGCTTAAAAATTGTATAGAAAGCAATTAAAAACTCTCTAAGCTATTTAATCCATGTGTTTATTTAGTGTACACCTCGCCATAAGTAAAAGAGCATGAAAATGACTTACCAGGTACACTTGAGAAGTAAAGCTTAAATTTTCTTACTTGTCATTAATGTTTCCCCACACTTAAGGATCGTCTCTCATTCCCTTCAAGTAAGCTCACTTACTCTCCTACAAATCTACAATTGTTTTTTTTGTAGCAAGAAAAACTTAGGATATTGAAACAAAAATGAAACAAAAGGAACTTAACATACCTAGATCAGTCATGGGTTGCCTCCTAAGAAGCGCACTCTTTCAATGTCGTTGGCTTAACATCCTTCACTTTTTCAGCGAAATATTTGGTAATTGGAGTCTAAACTCCTCTCGATATTCATGTTCTATTCCATCTCCCATGTACAACTTCAGTTTATGGCCATTCACTTTGAAATCATCATGCTCTAGATGTTCAAGCTCCACTACAACATGTGGGAAGACCTTCTTGACTACAAAAGGACTAGACCATCTTGACTTCAACTTTCTAAGACAAAGTTTCAACCAAAAATAAAACAAAAGCACTTAATCCCCTTCTTTGAACTCCCCTAGTTAGTAGATGTGCATATCATGGTATTTCTTCATCCTCTCTTTATATATCTTCATAGTCTCATATTCTTGCCTTCTCCACTCATCAAGTTCATTTAATTGTATACTCCTCTTCAATCCAACAGCTTCTTAGTCAAAATTTGCCATTTTGATTGCCCAATATGCCTTGTGTTCAATCTCCACCTAAATGTGGCATGACTTTCCATAAACTAACATATAAAGAGTAGTCCCTAAAAGTGTTTTGCAGGTTGTTCTACTCTAATGACTTAGTTTACCCACGATATGAGTATCATTATTGAGTCCTTATGTGTTAAGGTAAGGGAGGTTCGATGGGGTCCCTTTAAATCCCAGTCACCTATCGACTAACCGAAGAAATTATCATAACTTTAAGGGATATCAACAAGGCAAGTTTAGCGAGTCATGTAACTTGAGTAAATAAACACGTAGGAATGCCCTCCATCAAAGGGATAACATCTATTAACTTAGGTAATGAGCCCAGGATTATCAATTGAAAGCTCACTACATAGGTTACTTGGCTCTATCCAATTGAACTAAATTAAAAAAAAAATCAAATTAATAATAATTGACTGAGTTTAAATAAAAATTTTGAAGAGACTTGAAAGAGAAAGGAAAATAATCTAGGGAAATAATATATGCCATATACTTTCACTTCTTGTTGTTGTGCTCAAAGAAATAATTGAATGTTTTATATGATTTTTGGTAAGTGGTGAGATGCAACTGAGCAGCTTTGACTTTGTTTGATTTGTTATTTCTTTCGTGACTTTGAAAGCAATTGCTAAATGGTGGGAGTAATGGTTTAACTTGCTTAGATTAATCTGAAGAGTCTAATTATTACATTCAAGGTACACATATAATTATGGTAAGTTTGAGCAATAGACACTAACGAGCCATTAAGGATTAATTGAGTAAAGAATGCTACTTATGATTTAAAGTTCATAATGAGTATAATTGATGATAAGGACTTTCTCTTATCCTTATTTTGTTTGCTTGAGGACAAGCAAATGGTTAAGTGTAAAGAAGTTTGATAAGTGTCAAAAGATCCTTATTTCTAGTACTTATTGGATATAATTTTGTATGAATTTTATATGAATTTATCAAGAAAAGGATATTAAGTGCTTAAAATTGATTTCAGGGTTTAAAGAGGACAATTGAAGGATTTAAAGAAGGTTCAAGCAAAAACAAGGCGAAATTTGGCAAAGTATAAAAAAGGGTAATTTCCATGTGTACACAACCTTCAACATGGCTAGCTAGACACTGGTGCTGGAGGGCAAAAGTGATTAGAACACATCTTGAAAATGTGCCCTAGCTGCTACATAAGTTGTGTAGAGAGTAGTGCTGAAGGAGGAAATCTAACTAGAGAAGAAAATGAAGGAATTCCAGAATACACAAGCCTGAGCACGGCTGTGTAAGAGGCCATGCAAAGCCTTAAACAATAGAATTTTACTTTGTCCTAGAGTACATAAGCTCGAGCACGGGCGTACAACAGGTTGAGCATGCCACCCCTATTTCTAAAACTATAAATACTCGATTTATTTCACCATTTGGGAGGAATTCTAACCCTTTATCATTCATAGTCACTCTAAAAACCCTAAGAGAGTAGAGTTATGAACTTGAAGAGAGAAATTGTTAGAGCATCATTAGAGATCATAAAATAACTACAAGGGTTTATTCTTTTTATCATGATTACTTATTATTCCTCTAGAGTCTTTATGCTTATTGTAAATTCCATGGACGAGCAAATTTATATACCCTACATCTTGTGAAACTCTAGACCATGAAATTAAATTGTTTATTGATTAATAAAGAGTTTATACCTTTGTATCTATTCATATATTCTAATTGTTTTGTGATTAATTTATGTGTGCAAATTATTGCATGTATGATTCTTGTTAGATAGAAAGAGGTTTAATCTAATAGGATAAATCTTCATGAATAAAAAAAATGCATGTTTTGCTTAGAAGTAGGAAAATTTCGATTTTCTACATAAAGATTAAATCTTTATTTGGGAATTGTGAATTTTAATGAAATCTTATATGGAGATAGTAAGGGAGAGGTTTCCACTATTCCATATAAGGTTAAGAATTAATTAACTTGAGGAAGTAATTATTTTAATCGAGAATTCTTGTAGTGCAAAGTATAAACAATTTGTTAATCGATACCTTATTATAAGAAGGCTAAGATTTAGAGTGGATCAAGATGAATAATATGTTTTTGTAATTGAATTCATCTATTAAGCAATTATAATTAATTTTAGGGTTGTTAGATTAGTTAATCGGTAGTTCAAACTATTAATCTCATATTTAGATTTAGACTAGATAGTAGAAAAAATGGTAATACTAGTACTTGTTTTCAAGATTCTTGAGAACAACACCTGCTAAAATCTATACTACATTAAATAGGTACACTTGCTTAGCTCAGTCATTAGATTTCTTTAGGTTTATATATTTATAATTTGATGTGATCAGAAGAGCATATACCACATGCCATGTCACACTTTTAATTAAAAAAAATCATCCAAATAAGTTGATATTATTAAAAATAAAATAAAATAAAAATTATGAAACTAAACCAAAAAAATTAAAGCATATGTAAATAAAATAAAAAATTGAACTAAACTTATACAAGTAGAGGGCATGCCTTCTTCGTAGGCGTGTTAATTTGACACTTTTGTTTTATAATTTCACTTTTATTCATATTGTTGTATGAGATGGTTTTTGTAAGGCCACTTCTCTAATCTCATGAAGAATGCAACTTCATGTAATTTGAATGATTAAGATGTTATGGAATATATTGACGAATTTAGATTGTTAAAATTTTAATATTACAAAATATAAAAAAAAATCTATAGGTTTCACAAAGTACTTGATACTTTATAGGTTTTATAAAATACAAGTTTTGAAATTGTCAAAGAGTGCCACAGAGTAGATTTTAGTTCTAAAATTTGAAAATCTATTTGGATATGAGTAAAGCCTTATATCCTATTCACCCTTATCCACTTATCCTTAATTATACATTTTTACTTAATTATATAAAAGTCAGTTAAGTCAAAACTTTATTGGACATTCTGTGTTTTAATGTTCTCTTTCAGCCTATTCTTTTTCTAACTACTTGAGTTTAAACAATGTAACTTCAAAAAAAGAACAATAACATAAGTATCAAAAATATGAAAGAGTTAAAATTGAAGTTATGTAACTAAAAATGAAGTAATACAAGTATGATGAAACGAAACGAGAAAAAAAAATACTCATGTTACATGGTTAATATGAAACGATATGTAAAAAATTATAAAAACTTATGTATGTATTTTATAATGAAGCCTTTACACTTTGGCCCTTCAAGTCTAGTTCCTAATGATATTTCCATTCAGCATGGGTATGCTTCTGGACATTATGTGCTCAGGCTACTAGCTAATTTGAATTTTTGCTCCTTTTCATGTCGAATACACGTGTTATTATTTTATTTTCAATCATATAAAGGCCCATTAAATCAAAATTTTATTTCACTTACTATGTTTTCAAGTTTTCATGTTTTAGGCGCTTTTTCTTTTTAAAAAAAAATGACCTGGTTTAGGTTATATAACAAAAAAGAAAAATGGGATCGGTATGCAAAGTAACTGAGATTATATAACTATTAAAAAAATAATGATATACTAAATTTTTTATAATCTAATAATATGATCGTTGGTATTCAATTTTAAATTGAATGAATTATATTCAAATCTCTCTTTTTTTTGTTGTAATTATCAAAAAAATAATAATAATATGGAAACGCAAAGGGAAAGAGCATGGATGCTTGGATGATGCAATTGAAGAAAACAAAAAATATAGATATACAAATTTAGAAAATTTGTGAAAACTTAAATATTTTTTCTTTCGTAACTAACCATTCATTACTTTAACTTTTATAACCTGATATCTAATGGTAATTCTATTTGGCATACGTATAGTTGTGATACATAATGACCTTAGGCTACTTGTTTTCCTCTTGGTTTTTCCTGGTGACACCTTAGGCTATTTGTTGATCCTTTGTCGAGATACACCCAGCCAAAAATTGAAGCTCCTCCTATCAAGCCCCAAAAGGGACCTAGAAGTCTCCATTAAATCATCATGGCACGTGTACACCAGTTACATAATAATTGTCTTACGAGCCAAAGATTGTAAGACTCCAAGTAAATAATTACATTTACGACTAATCATAGTACATACAATTAGATAATAAAATATAACTATAAATCCCGTATCCCACAGTTAACTATGATCGCAGAGAATCGGTATCTCCTATCAACTAGTAAAATAGAATAAGTCCTAGGTTTCACAACTTCAAATCGTATTTACATAGGGGTCCTAACATTTCATCTAAGCAATCTATCTTTCACATTTCTTACTTTGTCGTTCTGGTCTTCCAAAACTCTCGACACTTCACATCTTATCCCATCCCGAGCTTTCGAAATCGCTACCTACAAAAAGTGTCTATGGAGGGATGAGCACACTACGACTCAGTGAATGGGATGGTAACACTTTCAATACTACATACACACAGTCAATTTCAAATCAAGTTATCAAAACATATGCTATGCATGAACAACCATATGAATGTAGCATCTCACGTGATCTTCCGATAATTAACGTGAAGTCTAGGGTTTACACCTCCCTTAACCTTAGGTTGGGGATTCCGAAGCCACCATTAGTGCCCGGGTCCTACTCACATCTTCATTATTCTTATCACTTATTTAAGATGTGTTTTAGCTTTAATGTTTTAGGCTCAGGTGCCTCAATACATCAAGCATTATACCCTCAAGAGACAAGCTGGACTCGAAACCGTCAAGGCACGACAATCCCCTAATCACTTAGTTCGCACTTAGCGAAACAGTGATCCTCTGATCACTTCCAGTGCATCTTATAGCAGTGATAGTCTTCAATCTCATGCAATGTCTCATGGAAATGCATGTCAAGTTTTAGTCGAGTCCACTTCTTTAATTAATTGATTTGAAGTGACTAATCAACATATATAATCGCAACCAATCATCATTCAAGGCAATGAAGTAACTACAAGAACAATTCATAGGGACCTAGTGAAGTCCCATGACAATCCACTACAACTCATTTTCACACTTACCACAATAAGCAAGATCATGCATTTCACATCACATTTTAAACACAGAACCTAGACCAAGTGGATGGGAGCAATCTAACTATACATCAGGTTTCGGTTAATTTGACACCTCTGTGCTGTCACGCCCCAAAATGGGGCCTAGAAGTCTCTACTAAAACCATCATGGCACGTGTGGACCCATTACATGATGATCGTCTTACATGACAGAGATCGTAAGACTCTAAATAAATAATTGTATTTACAACTAATCATAGTACATATAATTGGATAATAAAATATGACTATGGATCCCGTACCCCACGGTCAACCATGATCGCAGAGAATCGGTATCCCCTACCAATCAATAAAATAAGATAAACCCTAAGTTTCTTAATTTCAAATTCTATTCACATGGGGGTCCTAACATTTCATCTAAGTAAATCTATCATTCACAAATCTTACTTTGTTGTTTTGGTCTTCCAAAACTCTCAACACTTCACATTTTATCCCATCTCGCGCTTTCCTAATCGCTACCTGCAAAAGAGTTTGTGAGGGGGTGAGCACACTATGGCTTAGTGAATGGGATGATAACACTTTCAATGCTATGTACACATAAGCAAATTTGCAATTTAAGTTATCAAACATATGCTATGCATGAGCAACCATATAAATGCAACATCTCACGTGGTCTTCCGATAACCGACGGGAAGTCTAAGGTTTACGCTCCCTCTTGACCTTAGGTTGGGGATTCCGAAGCCACCATCAGTACCCAGGTCATTACCCGGTTCATTTATCTTATCACTTTGTTAATTATGATATTTTCTTAACTCAAAAGTGAACGCTCCTATGCCTTTCTGCACTAGACGAAGCAAAACCCTCAAGGACAAGCCGAACTCGAAACCGCCAAGGCGCGATAATCCCCAAATCACTTAATTCGC
>JBBMOL010001003.1:32718-47917 GCA_037954665.1 Laguncularia racemosa | reverse complement strand
GCATAATCACCAATTTTAATCTCTTGATGTCACTATAAATTCAGTCGTTACCAAAAAGTGCTGCAATTACCACACAACAAATTTCTCAAATATTGCACTCAACTCAACCACAAATATCTTGCGCAGTTGTCACGCAAAATTGTTCAACATGCTGCTACAATATCTCGCACAATTGTCAACTTTTGCTGCCATCGATGAAAATGTCAAGTCAAAAATGTGCAATACCACTAACATTTGCGTCATATGCAACACTTCACCAAAAACTTGCGTTGTCACGCAATATGTCGTACACAAGCGCTAAAGCAAAATGTCAACTTGTTCTGCATGCGATAATTCCGCCACAATTAATCACTCTTATTGTCACATAATTTCCAGTGTACAAAAAGCTCTACTCACAAATGTGTGATATCCTACAAATCAACCACAATATCTTGCGGCATTGTCAGCAAATATGTTTAAACATACTCTACAATTCTCGTAAAGTTGTCAACGTGTCCATCGTAAAGTCACGGCACAATTTAACACTCTGTTATAAATTCAGTCAAAAATGCTCAATACACTACACAATTTGTTAATTTGCACTAAACATTTACCCAAATATCTTCGCGTTCACAAATATGTCAAACATGCGACAATATCTCGCAAAATGTGTCACGGTGTGCCATGCGATGAAAATCAGCCACAATTATCCTCTAGTATTACTATAATAGTCTACCAAAAATGCTGCAATTACATAACATTTGTGGAATATTGCTACAACATTAACACAATATCATTGCGCATTCACGAATGGTTACAACTAGCTTACAATATCGCTAATTGCAAGTTGTTGCGCCGCGATAAATAGCACATTATCACTCTGTTGTCACTAAAATTCATCTTCTAAATGTGCATACCACAACAATGTTTGTCAATATTGCACTACAAAATCTACCACAATTCTCCAGTCACGCAAATATGTCGTTACAAACCAAAAACTCGCAAAGTGTCACTTGTGCATCGATAAAGTCCGCACAATTTAACCTCTATGATTGTCCTATAACAGTCGTCAAAATGCTGCAATTACCAACAACAAGTCGAATATGCACACAAACTCAACACAATATCATGCGCAGTGTCACGCAAATATTTCTACAAACATAGCTGCACATTCTCACAAATTTTCACGTGTGCTGCCATCGCATGAATGCACGCCAATTTTATCACTTTATTGTATAAATTCAAGTCTTACTAAAAATGCTGATAACTCAACAATGTGTCGTAATGCACTACTGTACTCAAAAAAAGTTGCTGCAATTACCACTACAACAAATGTGTCTGCAAATTGTCATACAAACATTCTAACCAAAATATCATTGCGCAGTTGTCACGCAAATATTGTCGTACAACATAGCGCTACAAATATCATCGCACAATGTGTCAACGTTGTTGCTGCATCGCGATAAATGTCACGCACAATTTAATCACTCTATGTATTGTCACTATAAATTCCAGTCGTTACTCAAAAAAAGTGCTGCAATACACACAACAAGTTGTCGTCAAATATTGCACTACAAACATCTAACACAATATCTTTCATTGTCACGAAATATTTCTTACAAACATGCTGCTACAATATTCGCTAATGTTCAGTGTTTGCCATCGCGAAAATGTCACGCCACAATTTAACTCTATTTCACAATTCCAGCGTACTCAAAAGTTTTGAATTACCACTAAACAAATTCTCAATATTCACTACAAACATCACCACAAATATCATTGCGCAGTTGTCACGCATATGTCGTTACAACAAGCTCAAAATATCACGTACAAATTGTCACTTTGCTCCGCGATAAATGCACGAAATTTTAATCACTATTATTGTCATATAAATTCAGTGTACTCAAAAATGCTGCAATTACACAAACAAATGTTGTCGCAAATTCTACAACATCTAACCACAAATAATTGCCATTGTCACCAAATGTCTACAACATAGCTACAAATTCTGCAATTTGTCAATGTCTGCCAGCGATAAATGTCCGCAAATTTTAATCACTCTAGTATGTACTATAATCAATCGTACTAAAAAAATCTGAATACCCTACAACAAATGTTGCGATATTCACTAACATTTACCACAAATATCATGCGGCATTAACGCAATATGTCTTACAAACATAGCTGCTAAAAATCCACAAATGTTGTACGTTGTTGCCTCGCGATGAAATGTCACGCCACAATTTAATCACTCTATGTTGTACTATAAATTCAGCTTACTCAAAATGCTCAATTACCACAACAATTGTCGGAATATCCCTTCGTTACTCAAAAAAAGTAGCTGCAATTACCACAACAACAAATGTTGTCGTCGAAAATATTGCCACTACAAACATTCTAACCACAAATATCATTGCGGCAGTTGTCACCGCAAATATTGTCGTTACAAACATAGCTGCTACAAATATCTTCGCTACAAATGTTGTCAACGTTGTTGCTGCCATCGCGATGAAAAATGTCACGGCCACAATTTTAATCACTCTATGTATTGTCACTATAAATTTCCATGTCGTTACTCAAAAAAAGTTGCTGCAATTACCACTACAACAAATGTTGTCGCTGCAGATATTGTCACTACAAACATTCTAACCATAAATATCATTGCGGCAGTTGTCACCGCAAATATTGTCGTCACAAACATAGCTGCTACAAATATCATCGCTACAAATGTTGTCAACGTTGTTGCTGCCATCGCGATGAAAATGTCACGGCCACAATTTTAATCACTCTATGTATTGTAACTATAAATTTCCAAGTCGTTACTCAAAAAAAGTTGCTGCAATTACCACTACAACAAATGTTGTCGTCGGGGGGGGGGGGGGGGGGGGGGGGGGGGGGGGGGGGGGGGGGGGGGGGGGGGGTTTTTTTTTTTTTTTTTTTTTTTTTTTTTTTTTTTTTTTTTTTTTTTTTTTTTTTTTTTTTTTTTTTTTTTTTTTTTTTTTTTTTTTTTTTTTTTTTTTTTTTTTTTTTTCAAGTCGTTACTCAAAAAAGTAGCTGCAATTACCACTACAACAAATGTTGTCGCTGAATATTGCCACTACAAACATTCTAACCACAAATATCATTGCGGCAGTTGTCACCGCAAATATTGTCGTTACAAACATAGCTGCTACAAATATCATCGCTACAAATGTTGTCAACGTTGTTGCTGCCATCGCGATAAAATGTCACGGCCACAATTTTAATCACTCTATGTATTGTCACTATAAATTCCATGTCGTTACTCAAACAAAGTGCTGCAATTACCACTACAACAAATGTTGTCGTCGAAATATTGTCACTACAAACATTCTAACCACAAATATCATTGCGGCAGTTGTCACCGCAAATATTGTCGTTACAAACATAGCTGCTACAAATATCATCGCAACAAATGTTTGTCAACGTTGTTGCTGCCATCGCGATGAAAATGTCACGGCCACAATTTTAATCACTCTATGTATTGTCACACTATAAATGTCCAAGTCGTTACTCAAACAAAGTGCTGCAATTACCACTACAACAAATGTTGTCGTGCAAATATTGTCACTACAAAACATTCTAACCACAAATATCATTGCGGCAGTTGTCACCGCAAATATTGTCGTTACAAACATAGCTGCTACAAATATCATCGCAACAAATGTTGTCAACGTTGTTGCTGCCATCGCGATGAAAATGTCACGGCCACAATTTTAATCACTCTATGTATTGTCACTATAAATTTCCAAGTCGTTACTCAAAAAAAGTTAGCTGCAATTACCACTACAACAAATGTTGTCGCGACAAATATTGTCACTACAAACATTCTAACCACAAATATCATTGCGGCAGTTGTCACCGCAAATATTGTCGTTACAAACATAGCTGCTACAAATATCATCGCTACAAATGTTGTCAACGTTGTTGCTGCCATCGCGATAAAAATGTCACGGCCACAATTTTAATCACTCTATGTATTGTCACTATAAATTTCCATGTCGTTACTCAAAAAAAGTTGCTGCAATTACCACTACAACAAATGTTGTCGTCGAAAATATTGCACTACAAACATTTCTAACCACAAATATCATTGCGGCAGTTGTCACCGCAAATATTGTCGTTACAAACATAGCTGCTACAAATATCTTCGCTACAAATGTTGTCAACGTTGTTGCTTGCCATCGCGATGAAAATGTCACGGCCACAATTTTAATCACTCTATGTATTGTCACTATAAATTTCCAAGTCGTTACTCAAAAAAAGTTGCTGCAATTACCACTACAACAAATGTTGTCGCTGCAAATATTGTCACTACAAACATCATTACCACAAATATCATTGCGCAGTTGTCACACGCAAATATTGTCGTTACAAACATAGCTGCTACAAATATCATCGCTACAAATGTTGTCAACGTTGTTGCTGCCATCGCGATAGAAATGTCACGCACAATTTTAACACTCTATTTTTACTATAAATTCAAGCGTTACTAAAAAGTTGCTGCAATTACCCTACAACAAATTTGTCGTAATATGCACTCAACATTTACACAAATATCATTGCGGCAGTTGTCCGCAAATATTGTCGTTACAAATGCTCTACAATATCTCGCTAAATGTTGTCAACGTGTTGCTGCACGCGATAAAGTCACGCACAATTAATCACTCTTGTATTGTCACTATAATTCAGTCGTTACTCAAAAGTGCTGCAATTACCACTACAAAATTTGTCGGAATATTGCACTACAAACATTTCCACAAATATCATTGCGAGTTGTCACGCAATATTGTCGTTACACATAGCTGCTACAATATCTCGCTACAAATGTTGTCAACGTTGTTGCTGCATCGCGAAAAATGTCACGGCCACAATTATCACTCTATGTATGTACTATAAATTTCCATCGTTACTAAAAAGTTGCTGCAATTACATACAAAATGTTGTCGCGAAATTTGCACTACAAACTACCAATCATTGCGCAGTTGTCCGCAAATATGTCGTACAAAATAGCTGACAAATTTCGCAAAATGTTGTCACGTTGTGCTCCATCGCGATAAATGTCACGCACAATTAATCACTATGTATGTCACTATAAATCCAGTCGTTACTAAAAAGTGCTGCAATTACACTACACAATTGTCGTCAAATTGCACTACAAACATTTAACCAAATCATGCGCGTGTCACGCAATATGTCGTACAAACATAGCTGCTACAAATTTCGCAAAATGTTGTCACGTTGTGCTGCATCGCAAAAATGCCCCACAATTTTATCACTCTATGTATTGTACTATAAATTCAGTCGTTACTCAAAAGTGTGCATTCCACTACAACAAATGTTGTCGCGAAATATTGCACTACAAACATTCTAACCACAAATATCATTGCGGCAGTTGTCACGCAATATTGTCGTACAACATAGCTGCTACAAATTCTCGCAAAATGTTGTCAACGTTGTTGCTGCCATCGCGATAAAAATGTCACGGCCACAATTTTAATCACTCTATGTATTGTACTATAAATTTCCAAGTCGTTACTCAAAAAAAGTTGCTGCAATTACCACTACAACAATGTTGTCGCTGCAGATATTGTCACTACAAACATTTACCACAAATATCATTGCGGCAGTTGTCACGCAAATATTGTCGTTACAACATAGCTGCTACAAATTCATCGCTACAAATGTGTCAACGTTGTTGCGCCATCGCGATAAAATGTCACGGCCACAATTTTAATCACTCTATGTATTGTACTATAAATTTCCAGTCGTTACTAAAAAAGTGCTGCAATTACCACTACAACAAATGTTGTCGTCGAATATTGCCACTACAAACATTCTAACAAAATCATTGCGGCAGTTGTCACGCAATATGTTTACAAACATAGCGTACAAATATTGCACAATGTCACGTGTTGCTCCAGCGAAGTCACCCACAATTAATCACTCTATGTATTGTCACTATAATTTCAATCGTTACTCAAAAAGTGGCAATTACAACAACAAATGTTGTCGTCATATTGCCTACAAACATTACAAATATCTTGCGGCAGTGTCACGAAATTTGTCGTTACAACTAGCGTACAATATCATCGCAAATGTGTAACGTTGTTGTGCATCGCGATAAATGTCACGGCCACAATTTTAACTCTATGTATTGTCACTATAAATTCCAGTCGTTACTCAAAATGTGCAATTACCCAAACAAATGTTGTCGTCAAATATTGCACTACAAATTCTACACAATATCATTGCGGCGTGTCACGCAAATATTGTCGTTACAAACATAGCTGCTCAAATTTCGCTAAAATGTGTCATTGTTCTCCATCGCGATAAAATGTCACGCCACAATTTTAATCACTCTATGTATTGTACTATAAATTCCAGTCGTTACTAAAAAAGTGGCAATTACACTACAAAAATGTGTCGCGCAATATTGTCACTACAACATTTACCACAATATCATTGCGGAGTTGTCAACGCAAATATTGTCGTTACACATAGCTGCTACAATATCTCGCACAAATGTTGTAACGTTGTTTGCCATCGCGATAAATGTCACGGCCACATTTTAACACTCTATGTATTGTAACTATAATTTCCAAGTCGTTACTCAAAAAAATGCTGCAATTACATACAACAATGTTGTGCGAAATTTGCACTACAAACTTTAACCATCATTGCGGCAGTGTCCGAATTGTCGTTACACTTGCACAATATCGTCAAATGTGTAACTTGTTGCATCGCGTAAATTCACGGCCCAATTTAACACCTTTGTACTATAATCCATCGTTATCAAAAAAGTTGCTGCATTACCATACAAAAATGTTGTCGTGAATATTGTCCATACAAACATTCTAACCAAAATATCATTGCGGCAGTTGTCACCGCATATTGTCGTACAAACATAGCGCTACAAATATCTCGCAAAATGTTGTCAACGTTTGCTGCCATCGCGATAAAATGTCACGGCCACAATTTTAATCACTCTATGTATTGTCACTATAAATTCCAAGTCGTTACTAAAAAAGTGCTGCAATTACCACTACAACAATGTTGTCGTGAAATATTGCACTACAAACATTTACCACAAATATCATTGCGGCAGTTGTCACCGCAAATATTGTCGTTACAAACATAGCTGCTACAAATTCATCGCACAAATGTTGTCAACGTTGTTGCTGCCATCGCGATAAAATGTCACGGCCACAATTTTAATCACTCTATGTATTGTCACTATAAATTTCCAGTCGTTACTCAAACAAAGTGCTGCAATTACCACTACAACAAATGTTGTCGTCGAAAATATTGCACTACAACATTTAACACAAATATCATTGCGGCAGTTGTCACCGCAAATATTGTGTCCAAGTCGTTACTCAAAAAAAGTAGCTGCAATTACCACTACAACAAATGTTGTCGCTGCAGATATTGTCACTACAAACATTGTAGCCACAAATATCATTGCGGCAGTTGTCAACGCAAATATTGTCGTTACAATCATGGCTGCTACAAATATCATCGCTACAAATGTTGTCATCGTTGTTGCTGCCATCGCGATAAAAATGTCACGGCCACAATTTTAATCACTCTATGTATTGTAACTATAAATTTCCAAGTCGTCAATCAAAAAAAGTTGCTGCAATTACCACTACAACAAATGTTGTCGTCGAAAATATTGCCACTACAAACATTCTAACCACAAATATCATTGCGGCAGTTGTCACCGCAAATATTGTCGTTACAAACATAGCTGCAACAAATATCTTCGCTATAAATGTTGTCAACGTTGTTGCTGTCATCGCGATGAAAATGTCACGGCCACAATTTTAATCACTCTTTGTATTGTCACTATAAATTTCCAAGTCGTTACTAAAAAAAAGTAGCTGCAATTACCACTACAACAAATGTTGTCGCTGCAGATATTGTCACTACAAACATTGTAGCCACAAATATCATTGCGGCAGTTGTCAACGCAAATATTGTCGTTACAATCATGGCTGCTACAAATATCATCGCTACAAATGTTGTCATCGTTGTTGCTGCCATCGCGATAAAAATGTCACGGCCACAATTTTAATCACTCTATGTATTGTAACTATAAATTTCCAAGTCGTTACTTAAAAAAAGTTGCTGCAATTACCACTACAATAAATGTTGTCGTCGAAAATATTGCAACTACAAACATTCTAACCACAAATATCATTGCGGCAATTGTCACCGCAAATATTGTCGTTACAAACATAGCCGCTACAAATATCTTCGCTATAAATGTTGTCAACGTTGTTGCTGCCATCGCGATGAAAATGTCACGGCCACAATTTTAATCACTCTTTGTATTGTCACTATAAATTTCCAAGTCGTTACTAAAAAAAAGTTGCTGCAATTACGACTACAACAAATGTTGTCGCTGCAGATATTGTCACTACAAACACTGTAGCCACAAATAACATTGCGGCAGTTGCCAACGCAAATATTGTCGTTACAATCATAGCTGCTACAAATATCATCGCCACAAATGCTGTCAACGTTGTTGCTGCAATCGCGATAAAAATGTCACGGCCACAATTTTAATCACTCTATGTATTGTCACTATAAATGTCCACGTCGTTACTCAAACAAAGTAGCTGCAATTACCACTACAACAAATGTTGTCGTCGAAAATATTGCCACTACAAACATTCTAACCACAAATATCATTGCGGCAGTTGTCACCGCAAATATTGTCGTTACAAACATAGCTGCTACAAATATCTTCGCTACAAATGTTGTCAACGTTGTTGCTGCCATCGCGATGAAAATGTCACGGCCACAATTTTAATCACTCTATGTATTGTCACTATAAATTTCCAAGTCGTTACTCAAAAAAGTGCTGCAATTACCACTACAACAAATGTTGTCGTGCAAAATATTGTCACTACAAACATTCTAACACAAATATCATTGCGGCAGTTGTCAACGCAAATATTGTCGTTACAAACATAGCTGCTACAAATATCATCGCTACAAATGTTGTCAACGTTGTTGCTGCCATCGCGATAAAATGTCACGGCCACAATTTTAATCACTCTATGTATTGTCACTATAAATGTCCAGTCGTTACTCAAAAAAGTGCTGCAATTACCACAAAACAAATGTTGTCGTGCAAATATTGTCACTACAAACATTCTAACCATAAATATCATTGCGGCAGTTGTCACCGCAAATATTGTCGTTACAAACATAGCTGCTACAAATATCATCGCTACAAATGTTGTCAACGTTGTTGCTGCCATCGCGATAAAATGTCACGGCCACAATTTTAATCACTCTATGTATTGTCACTATAAATGTCCAGTCGTTACTCAAAAAAGTTGCTGCAATTACCACTACAACAAATGTTGTCGTCGAAATATTGCCACTACAAACATTCTAACCACAAATATCATTGCGGCAGTTGTCACCGCAAATATTGTCGTTACAAACATAGCTGCTACAAATATCTTCGCTACAAATGTTGTCAACGTTTGCTGCCATCGCGATAAAATGTCACGGCCACAATTTTAATCACTCTATGTATTGTCACTATAAATGTCCATGTCGTTACTCAAACAAAGTGCTGCAATTACCACTACAACAAATGTTGTCGTCGAAATATTGCACTACAAACATTCTAACCACAAATATCATTGCGGCAGTTGTCACCGCAAATATTGTCGTTACAAACATAGCTGCTACAAATATCATCGCTACAAATGTTGTCAACGTTGTTGCTGCCATCGCGATGAAAATGTCACGGCCACAATTTTAATCACTCTATGTATTGTCACTATAAATTTCCAGTCGTTACTCAAAAAAAGTTGCTGCAATTACCACTACAACAAATGTTGTCGTGCAAATATTGTCACTACAAACATTCTAACCACAAATATCATTGCGGCAGTTGTCACCGCAAATATTGTCGTTACAAACATAGCTGCTACAAATATCATCGCTACAAATGTTGTCAACGTTGTTGCTGCCATCGCGATGAAAATGTCACGGCCACAATTTTAATCACTCTATGTATTGTCACTATAAATTCCAAGTCGTTACTCAAAAAAGTGCTGCAATTACCACTACAACAAATGTTGTCGTCGAAAATATTGCCACTACAAACATTCTAACCACAAATATCATTGCGGCAGTTGTCACCGCAAATATTGTCGTTACAAACATAGCTGCTACAAATATCATCGCTACAAATGTTGTCACGTTGTTGCTGCCATCGCGATGAAAAATGTCACGGCCACAATTTTAATCACTCTATGTATTGTCACTATAAATTTCCAAGTCGTTACTCAAAAAAGTTGCTTGCAATTACCACTACAACAAATGTTGTCGTCTGCAAATATTGTCACTACAAACATTCTAACCACAAATATCATTGCGGTAGTTGTCAACGCAAATATTGTCGTTACAACATAGCTGCTACAAATATCATCGCTACAAATGTTGTCAACGTTGTTGCTGCCATCGCGATAAAAATGTCACGGCACAATTTTAATCACTCTATGTATTGTCACTATAAATGTCCATGTCGTTACTCAAACAAAGTGGTTGCAATTACCACTACAACAAATGTTGTCGTGCAAATATTGTCACTACAAACATTTAACCAAAATATCATTGCGGCAGTTGTCACCGCAAATATTGTCGTTACAAACATAGCTGCTACAAATATCATCGCTACAAATGTTGTCAACGTTGTTGCTGCCATCGCGATAAAATGTCACGGCCACAATTTTAATCACTCTATGTATTGTCACTATAAATTTCCATGTCGTTACTCAAAAAAGTTGCTGCAATTACCACTACAACAAATGTTGTCGTCGAAATATTGTCACTACAAACATTCTAACCACAAATATCATTGCGGCAGTTGTCACCGCAAATATTGTCGTTACAAACATAGCTGCTACAAATTCATCGCTACAAATGTTGTCAACGTTGTTGCTGCCATCGCGATAAAAATGTCACGGCCACAATTTTAATCACTCTATGTATTGTCACTATAAATGTCCAATGTCGTTACTCAAAAAAGTGCTGCAATTACCACTACAACAAATGTTGTCGTGAAAATATTGTCACTACAAACATTCTAACCACAAATATCATTGCGGCAGTTGTCACGCAAATATTGTCGTTACAAACATAGCTGCTACAAATATCTTCGCTACAAATGTTGTCAACGTTGTTGCTGCCATCGCGATAAAAATGTCACGGCCACAATTTTAATCACTCTATGTATTGTCACTATAAATTTCCAAGTCGTTACTCAAAAAAGTTGCTGCAATTACCACTACAACAAATGTTGTCGTGCAAAATATTGCCACTACAAACATTCTAACCACAAATATCATTGCGGCAGTTGTCACCGCAAATATTGTCGTTACAAACATAGCTGCTACAAATATCATCGCTACAAATGTTGTCAACGTTGTTGCTGCCATCGCGATAAAAATGTCACGGCCACAATTTTAATCACTCTATGTATTGTCACTATAAATGTCCATGTCGTTACTCAAACAAAGTGCTGCAATTACCACTACAACAAATGTTGTCGTGCAAATATTGTCACTACAAACATTTAACCACAAATATCATTGCGGCAGTTGTCACCGCAAATATTGTCGTTACAAACATAGCTGCTACAAATATCATCGCTACAAATGTTGTCAACGTTGTTGCTTGCCATCGCGATGAAAATGTCACGGCCACAATTTTAATCACTCTATGTATTGTCACTATAAATTCCAAGTCGTTACTCAAAAAAGTAGCTGCAATTACCACTACAACAAATGTTGTCGTGAAAATATTGCCACTACAAACATTCTAACCACAAATATCATTGCGGCAGTTGTCACCGCAAATATTGTCGTTACAAACATAGCTGCTACAAATATCTCGCTACAAATGTTGTCAACGTTGTTGCTGCCATCGCGATAAAATGTCACGGCCACAATTTTAATCACTCTATGTATTGTCACTATAAATGTCCATGTCGTTACTCAAACAAATGTAGCTGCAATTACCACTACAACAAATGTTGTCGTTGAAAATATTGCCACTACAAACATTCTAACCACAAATATCATTGCGGCAGTTGTCACCGCAAATATTGTCGTTACAAACATAGCTGCTACAAATATCATCGCTACAAATGTTGTCAACGTTGTTGCTGCCATCGCGATGAAAAATGTCACGGCCACAATTTTAATCACTCTATGTATTGTCACTATAAATGTCCATGTCGTTACTCAAACAAAGTTGCTGCAATTACCACACAACAAATGTTGTCGTGCAAATATTGTCACTACAAACATTCTAACCACAAATATCATTGCGGCAGTTGTCACCGCAAATATTGTCGTTACAAACATAGCTGCTACAAATATCATCGCTACAAATGTTGTCAACTTGTTGTTGCGCATCGCGATAAAAATGTCACGGCCACAATTTTAATCACTCTATGTATTGTCACTATAAATGTCCAGTCGTTACTCAAACAAAGTGCTGCAATTACCACTACAACAAATGTTGTCGTGAAATATTGCCACTACAAACATTCTAACCACAAATATCATTGCGGCAGTTGTCACCGCAAATATTGTCGTTACAAACATAGCTGCTACAAATATCTTCGCTACAAATGTTGTCAACGTTGTTGCTGCCATCGCGATGAAAATGTCACGGCCACAATTTTAATCACTCTATGTATTGTCACTATAAATTTCCAAGTCGTTACTCAAAAAAAGTTGCTGCAATTACCACTACAACAAATGTTGTCGCTGCAAATATTGTCACTACAAACATTCTAACCACAAATATCATTGCGGCAGTTGTCAACGCAAATATTGTCGTTACAAACATAGCTGCTACAAATATCATTCGCTACAAATGTTGTCAACGTTGTTGCTGCCATCGCGATAAAAATGTCACGGCCACAATTTTAATCACTCTATGTATTGTCACTATAAATGTCCATGTCGTTACTCAAACAAAGTTGCTGCAATTACCACTACAACAAATGTTGTCGTCTGCAAATATTGCACTACAAACATTCTAACCACAAATATCATTGCGGCAGTTGTCACCGCAAATATTGTCGTTACAAACATAGCTGCTACAAATATCATTCGCTACAAATGTTGTCAACGTTGTTGCTGCCATCGCGATGAAAATGTCACGGCCACAATTTTAATCACTCTATGTATTGTCACTATAAATTCCAAGTCGTTACTCAAACAAAGTTGCTGCAATTACCACTACAACAAATGTTGTCGTCGAAATATTGCCACTACAAACATTCTAACCACAAATATCATTGCGGCAGTTGTCACCGCAAATATTGTCGTTACAAACATAGCTGCTACAAATATCTTCGCTACAAATGTGTCAACATTGTTATGCCATCGCGATAAAATGTCACGGCCACAATTTTAATCACTCTATGTATTGTCACTATAAATGTCCATGTCGTTACTCAAACAAAGTGGTTGCAATTACCACTACAACAATTGTTGTCGTGCAAATATTGTCCACTACAAACATTCTAACCACAAATATCATTGCGGAGTTGTCACCGCAAATATTGTCGTTACAAACATAGCTGCTACAAATATCATCGCATACAAATGTTGTCAACGTTGTTGCTGCCATCGCGATAAAAATGTCACGGCCACAATTTTAATCACTCTATGTATTGTCACTATAAATTCCAGTCGTTACTAAAAAAGTCTGCAATACACACAACAATGTTGTCGTGAATATTGCACTACAAACATCTAACCAAAATATCATTGCGGCAGTTGTCACGCAAATATTTCGTTACAAACTAGCTGACAAACATCGCACAAATGTTGTCAACGTTGTTGTGCTCGCGATAAAATGTCACGGCACAATTTAATCACTCTAGTATTGTTAAATTCCAGTGTTACTAAACAAGTGTGCAATTACCAAAACAAGTTGGTGAATATTGCCACTACAAACATTTAACACAATATCATTGCGGCAGTTGTCACCGAAATATTTCGTACAACATAGTCACAAATACGTACAATGTTGTCAAGTTGTTGTGCATCGCGATGAATGTCACGGCCACAATTTTAATCACTCTATTATTGTCACTAAATTCCAGTCGTTACTAAAAATGTGCAATACATACAAAGTTCTGAAATTGCCTAACTTAAAAAATGCGGGTTGTCACGAATATTGTCTACAAACAGCTGTCAATACTTGCAACAATGTTGTCAACGTTGTGCTGCCATCGGATAAATGAGCATTTAATATTATTCACTAAATTCAGTCGTTACAAAAAAGCGAATACAAACAAGTTGTCGCAATATTGATACACATTCAACCCAAATTCATTGCGGCTTGTACGAATATTACAACAAGTCTACAATATCTTGCACAATGTTGTAACGTTGGCCATCGCGATAAATGTCACGGCACATTATCACTATTATTGTCAATAAATCCCGTACTCAAAAAGTAGCTCAATACAACACAATTGCGAATATGCAACAAACTTAACCAAATTCTTGGTTGTCGAAATTGTCTACAAAAGTGTACAATATTGCACAAAGTTTACTTGTTTGCGCGATAAGTCACGGCCACAATTTTAATCACTCTATGTATTGTCACTATAAATGTCCATGTCGTTACTCAAAAAAGTGGTGCAATTACCACACAACAAAATGTTGTCGCTGCAGATATTGTCACTACAAACATTTAGCCAAAATTATTCGGCGTTTTCACCGCAAATTTGCGTACAAAAAAACTGCACAAATATCTTTGCTACAAATTTGCAACGTTTTGCTGGGATCGCATGAAAATGTCACGGGCCACAATTTTAAACACCTATGTATTTACTATAAATTTCCTCTTACTCAAAAAAATTTTTTGCAATTACCACTACAACAAATGTTGTCGTGCAAATATTGCACTACAAACTTTAACCACAAATACATTGCGGGGGTGTAACGCAAATATTGTCGTTCAAACAAAGTTACAAAAACTGCCAAAAAAGTTTTTAACTTGTTTCTGCCATCGCGATAAAAAAATCCGGCCACAATTTTTTAACACTCTAAAATTGTAACTATAAAATTTTCCCGTCGTTACTCAAAAAAGTAGCTAAAATTTCCACACAACAAATTTGTCGTTGAAAAAATTGTCAAAA
>JBBMOL010001003.1:12643-32218 GCA_037954665.1 Laguncularia racemosa | reverse complement strand
ATATTTGGAAATATATTAATTGGGGAATTTATGGATGCAGCAACACTTAACTTTGAATTGACTGTTAGAATTCAAGGTATTTTGTGATTGTAACGAATTTGTGTATTCAACTTTTGGAAACTTGAATTATATTACTACAGATGTTAATTGGCAGTGACATTCGGATGGCGCAATTGACAATTTGTGCGATGAATTTGAGAGTATTTTGTAAATATTTGGGTGAAATCAAGATTTTGGTTAGATTTGTGGAATTTGACGCAATGTTAGTAATTGACTTTTTGTACATTTATGACATATGTATAATGTGCGGCATTTTTCGATGGCAAAAGTGACAAATAGCAAATTTGAGGCATTTTACGAATTTGCGACAACTGCAATGATATTTGTGGTTGAATGTTTGTGGAAATATTGGACAATTTTGATGAATTAGCTATTGTAGTACGACAGGACATTTTGTGACTATAGAGTATTAATTTGGTGAATTTACGTGCATAAACTTGAATTAAAATGTGAATTTTAGCTGATGAACAATCGTTGACAACGTGCATGATATTTGTCAGCAGTTGTGTGACAATATTGCGAAATTTGTGATGAATTAGCTAATTTTTAGTACAATTGAGAAAATGTGTAGGATTGAAATTGTTTGATACGCATGGACAAAAGTTGACAAATTATGTAAAATTGTAGCGTATTTTGTGCGCAAAAGGGGACAATCGCGAAGATATTTTAGTGTTTGTAGAAATATTTTACGCAAATTTGTTTATGGTATTTTGTTGTAGCTGATAGTACATACAGAGTATAAAATGGCCGACATTTATCGCGATGGCAGCAACACGTGAACATTGCGATATTTGAGCGTAGTTGTACCAAATTGTGACAAGCGCATGATTTGTAAATGTTAGTGAATCGCACAACATTTGTAGTGAATGCAGCATTTTGAAACGACGATTATAGTGAATAATAATGATTAATTTGGTACATATCCGATGGACAACAATGACACATTGTGCAATATTTTACAGCTAGTTGAGACAATATTCGTAAACGCAATGATTGGTTAGATTTGTAGCAATATCACGACAATTGTTTAATGCACATTTTGAGAACGCTGATTTAATGACAAAAGTGTAATGGGCTTTCGCGATGCACAACAACTGACAATTTAGCGAATTGTAGCGCTGTTAAGAATATTTCGTAATCCCAATGAATTGGTAGTTTTGTGTGCAAATCGCGCAAATTTGTGTGTATGCAGCACTTTTTAGAACGCTGGATTGTGACAATAAGATGATAAAATTGGTGACATTTCGCGATGGAGCAACACGTGACACATTTGCGGATTGTAGCGCATGACCAATATTGCGTACAACTGCCGCATAATTTGTAATTTTAGGCATATCACGCAAATTTTTTGGATGCACTTTTAGTACACTGGAATTTATACATAAGGTATTAAAATGGTGACATTTATCGCGATGCGCACACGTACAATTGCAGATATTTGAGCACTTTGACGCATATTGGTACACTCCGCAATAATTGGTAAGTGTTGAATAGCAGCTACTTTTTTGAGTAACGACTTGGAAATTTATATGACAATACATAGAGTGATTAAAATTGTGGCCGTGACATTTTATCGCGATGGCAGCAACAACGTTGACAACATTTGTTGCGGATGATATTTGTAGCAGCTATGATTTGTAACGACAATATTTGCGGTGACAACTGCCGCAATGATATTTGTGGTAGAATGTTTGTAGTGACAATATCTGCAGCGACAACATTTGTTGTAGTGGTAATTGCAGCAACTTTTTTTTGAGTAACGACTTGGAAATTTATAGTGACAATACATAGAGTGATTAAAATTGTGGCCGTGACATTTTCATCGCGATGGCAGCAACAACGTTGACAACATTTATAGCGAAGATATTTGTAGCAGCTATGTTTGTAACGACAATATTTGCGGTGACAACTGCCGCAATGATATTTGTGGTTAGAATGTTTGTAGTGGCAATATTTTCGACGACAACATTTGTTGTAGTGGTAATTGCAGCTACTTTGTTTGAGTAACGACATGGACATTTATAGTGACAATACAAAGAGTGATTAAAATTGTGGCCGTGACATTTTCATCGCGATGGCAGCAACAACGTTGACAACATTTGTAGCGATGATATTTGTAGCAGCTATGTTTGTAACGACAATATTTGCGTGACAACTGCCGCAATGATATTTAGTGGTTAGAATGTTTGTAGTGACAATATTTGCACGACAACATTTGTTGTAGTGGTAATTGCAGCACTTTTTTTTGAGTAACGACATGGAAATTTATAGTGACAATACATAGAGTGATTAAAATTGTGGCCGTGACATTTTCATCGCGATGGCAGCAACAACGTTGACAACATTTTAGCGATGATATTTGTAGCAGCTATGTTTGTAACGACAATATTTGCGGTGACAACTGCCGCAATGATATTTGGGTTAGAATGTTTGTAGTGGCAATATTTCACGACAACATTTGTTGTAGTGGTAATTGCAGCACTTTTTGTAACGACTGGATTTATAGTGACAATACATAAGTGATTAAAATTTGGCGTGACATTTCATCGCGATGGCAGCAACAACGTGACAACATTTGTACGAATATTTTAGCAGCTATGTGTAACGACAATATTGCTGACAACTGCGAATGATATTTGTGGTAGAATGTTTGAGGCAATATTCAGCACAACATTTGTTGTGGTAATTGCACACTTTTTATAACGACTTGGAATTTAAGTACAAACAAGAGGATTAAAATGTGGCCGTGACATTTCACCGATGCAGCACACGTGACACATTTGCGAGATATTGTAGCGCTATGTTTGTACGACAATATTTCGTGACAACTCGCAATGATATTTGTGGTTAAATGTTGTAGTGCAATATTCGCGACAACATTTGTTGTGTGTAATTGCAGCACTTTTGAGTAACGACTGGAATTATAGTAAATACATAAGTGATTAAAATTTGCCGTGACATTTTATCGCGATGGCAGCAACAAGTTGACAACATTTGGCGAGAATTAGCAGCTATTGTAAGACAATATTTGCGTGACAACTGCGCAATGATATTTGGTAAATGTTTGTAGTGCATACTGCGCGACAACATTTGTTGTATGGTATTGCAGCAACTTTTTGAGTAACGACTTGAAATTTATAGTACAATACAAGAGTGATTAAAATTGGCCGGACATTTATCGCATGGCAGCAACAACGTTGACAACATTTTAGCGAAGTATTGTAGCGCTATGTTTGTAACGCAATATTTGCGTGACAACTGCCGCAATGTATTTGTGTAGAGTTTGAGTGATATTTCAGAAACATTTGTTGTAGTGGTAATTGCAGCACTTTTTTTAGTAACGACTTGGAAATTTATAGTACAATACAAGAGTGATTAAAATTGTGGCTGTACATTTTCATCGCGATGGCACAACAACGTTGACAACATTTTATGCGAGATATTTGTAGCGCTATGTTTGTAACGACAATATTTGCGTGACAACTGCCGCAATGATATTTGTGGTTAGAATGTTTGTAGTGCAATATTTCGACGACAACATTGTTGTGTGGTAATTGCAACTTTTTTTGAGTAACGACATGGAATTTAAGTGACAATACATAGAGTGATTAAAATTGTGGCCGTGACATCTTCATCGCGATGGCAGCAACAACGTTGACAACATTTGTTGCTATGATATTTGTAGCAGCTATGTTTGTGACGACAATATTTGCGGTGACAACTGCCGCAATGATATTTATGGTTAGAATGTTTGTAGTGGTAATATTTTCGACGACAACATTTGTTGTAGTGGTAATTGCAGCTACTTTGTTTGAGTAATGACATGGGAATTTATAGTGACAATACATAGAGTGATTAAAATTGTGGCCGTGACATCTTCATCGCGATGGCAGCAACAACGTTGACAACATTTGTTGCGATGATATTTGTAGCAGCTATGTTTGTGACGACAATATTTGCGGTGACAACTGCCGCATGAATTTGTTAGAATGTTTGTAGTGACAATATCTGCAGCGACAACATTTGTTGTAGTGGTAATTGCAGCAACTTTTTTTGAGTAACGACTTCGAAATTTATAGTGACAATACATAGAGTGATTAAAATTGTGGCCGTGACATTTTCATCGCGATGGCAGCAACAACGTTGACAACATTTATAGCGAAGATATTTGTAGCGGCTATGTTTGTAACGTCAATATTTGCGGTGACAACTGCAGCAATGATATTTGTGGTTAGAATGTTTGTAGTGGCAATATTTTCGACAACAACATTTGTTGTAGTGGTAATTGCAGCTACTTTGTTTGAGTAACGACATGGACATTTATAGTGACAATACATAGAGTGATTAAAATTGTGGCCGTGACATTTTTATCGCGATGGCAGCAACAACGTTGACAACATTTTTAGCGATGATATTTGTAGCAGCTAGTTTGTAACGACAATATTTGCGTTGACAACTGCCGCAATGATATTGTGGTAAATGTTTGTAGTGACAATATCTGCAGCGACAACATTTGTTGTAGTGGTAATTGCAGCAACTTTTTTTGAGTAACGACTTGGAAATTTATAGTGACAATACAATAGAGTGATTAAAATTGTGGCCGTGACATTTTCATCGCGATGGCAGCAACAACGTTGACAACATTTATAGCGAAGATATTTGTAGCAGCTATGTTTGTAACGACAATATTTGCGGTGACAACTGCCGCAATGATATTTGTGGTTAGAATGTTTGTAGTGGCAATATTTTCGACGACAACATTTGTTGTAGTGGTAATTGCAGCTACTTTGTTTGAGTAACGACATGGACATTTATAGTGACAATACATAGAGTGATTAAAATTGTGGCCGTGACATCTTCATCGCGATGGCAGCAACAACGTTGACAACATTTGTTGCGATGATATTTGTAGCAGCTATGTTTGTGACGACAATATTTGCGGTGACAACTGCCGCAATGATATTTATGGTTAGAATGTTTGTAGTGACAATATCTGCAGCGACAACATTTGTTGTAGTGGTAATTGCAGCAACTTTTTTTGAGTAACGACTTCGAAATTTATAGTGACAATACATAGAGTGATTAAAATTGTGGCCGTGACATTTTCATCGCGATGGCAGCAACAACGTTGACAACATTTGTAGCGAAGATATTTGTAGCAGCGTGACAACTGCCGCAATGATATTTGTGGTTAGAATGTTTGTAGTGGCAATATTTCACGACAACATTGTTGTAGTGGTAATTGCAGCAACTTTTTTGAGTAACGACTTGGAATTTATAGTGACAATACATAGAGTGATTAAAATTGTGGCCGTGACATTTTCATCGCGATGGCAGCAACAACGTTGACAACATTTGTAGCGATATATTTGTAGCAGCTATGTTTGTAACGACAATATTTGCGTTGACAACTGCCGCAATGATATTTGTGGTTAGAATGTTTGTAGTGACAATATTTGACGACAACATTTGTTGTAGTGGTAATTGCAGCACTTTTTTTAGTAACGACTTGGAATTTATAGTGACAATACATAGAGTGATTAAAATTGTGGCCGTGACATTTTATCGCGATGCAGCAACAACGTTGACAACATTTGTAGCGAGAATATTTGTAGCAGCTATGTTGTAACGACAATATTTGCGTTGACAACTGCCGCAATGATATTTGTGGTTAGAATGTTTGTAGTGCAATATTTCACGACAACATTTGTTGTAGTGGTAATTGCAGCACTTTTTTGAGTAACGACTGGAATTTATAGTGACAATACATAGAGTGATTAAAATTTGGCCGTGACATTTTCATCGCGATGGCAGCAACAACGTTGACAACATTTGTAGCGATGATATTTGTAGCAGCTATGTTTGTAACGACAATATTTGCGGTGACAACTGCCGCAATGATATTTGTGGTTAGAATGTTTGTAGTGACAATATTTGCGACGACAACATTGTTGTAGTGGTAATTGCAGCAACTTTTTTTGAGTAACGACTTGGAAATTTATAGTGACAATACATAGAGTGATTAAAATTGTGGCCGTGACATTTTCATCGCGATGGCAGCAACAACGTTGACAACATTTGTAGCGAAGATATTTGTAGCGGCTATGTTTGTAACGACAATATTTGCGGTGACAACTGCCGCAATGATATTTGTGGTTAGAATGTTTGTAGTGGCAATATTTTCGACGACAACATTTGTTGTAGTGGTAATTGCAGCACTTTGTTTGAGTAACGACTTGGAATTTATAGTGACAATACATAGAGTGATTAAAATTGTGGCCGTGACATTTTCATCGCGATGGCAGCAACAACGTTGACAACATTTGTAGCGATGATATTTGTAGCAGCTATGATTGTAACGACAATATTTGCGTTGACAACTGCCGCAATGATATTTGTGGCTAGAATGTTTGTAGTGACAATATTTGCAGACGACAACATTGTTGTAGTGGTAATTGCAGCAACTTTTTTGAGTAACGACTTGGAAATTTATAGTGACAATACATAGAGTGATTAAAATTTGGCCGTGACATTTTATCGCGATGGCAGCAACAACGTTGACAACATTTGTAGCGATGATATTTGTAGCAGCTATGTTGTAACGACAATATTTGCGTGTGACAACTGCCGCAATGATATTTGTGGTTAGAATGTTTGTAGTGGCAATATTTTCGACGCGACAACATTGTTGTAGTGGTAATTGCAGCACTTTTTTGAGTAACGACTTGGAAATTTATAGTGACAATACATAGAGTGATTAAAATTGTGGCCGTGACATTTTCATCGCGATGGCAGCAACAACGTTGACAACATTTTAGCGAAGATATTTGTAGCAGCTATGTTTGTAACGACAATATTTGCGGTGACAACTGCCGCAATGATATTTGTGGTTAGAATGTTTGTAGTGCACAATATTTCGACGACAACATTTGTTGTAGTGGTAATTGCAGCAACTTTGTTTGAGTAACGACATGGACAATTTATAGTGACAATACATAGAGTGATTAAAATTGTGGCCGTGACATTTTTATCGCGATTGGCAGCAACAACGTTGACAACATTTGTAGCGATGATATTTGTAGCAGCTATGATTGTAACGACAATATTTGCGTTGACAACTGCCGCAATGATATTTGTGGCTAGAATGTTTGTTAGTGACAATATCTGCAAGCGACAACATTTGTTGTAGTGGTAATTGCAGCAACTTTTTTTGAGTAACGACTTGGAAATTTATAGTGACAATACAAAGAGTGATTAAAATTATGGCCGTGACATTTTCATCGCGATGGCAGCAACAACGTTGACAACATTTTAGCGAAGATAATTTGTAGCGCTATGTTTGTAACGACAATATTTGCGGTGACAACTGCCGCAATGATATTTGGCTAGAATGTTTGTAGTGACAATATCTGCAGCGACAACATTTGTTGTAGTGGTAATTGCAGCAACTTTTTTGAGTAACGACTTGGAAATTTATAGTGACAATACATAAGAGTGATTAAAATTGTGGCCGTGACATTTTCATCGCGATGGCAGCAACAACGTTGACAACATTTGTAGCGAAGATATTTGTAGCAGCTATGTTTTGTAACGACAATATTTGCGTGACAACTGCCGCAATGATATTTGTGGTTAGAATGTTTGTAGTGGCAATATTTTCGACGACAACATTTGTTGTAGTGGTAATTGCAGCAACTTTTTTTGAGTAACGACTTGGAAATTTATAGTGACAATACATAGAGTGATTAAAATTGTGGCCGTGACATTTTATCGCGATGGCAGCAACAACGTTGACAACATTTGTAGCGATGATATTTGTAGCAGCTATGATTGTAACGACAATATTTGCGTTGACAACTGCCGCAATGATATTTGTGGCTAGAATGTTTGTAGTGACAATATCTGCAGCGACAACATTTGTTGTAGTGGTAATTGCAGCAACTTTTTTTGAGTAACGACTTGGAATTATAGTGACAATACAAAGAGTGATTAAAATTGTGGCCGTGACATTTTCATCGCGATGGCAGCAACAACGTTGACAACATTTATAGCGAAGATATTTGTAGCAGCTATGTTTGTAACGACAATATTTGCGGTGACAACTGCCGCAATGATATTTGTGGTTAGAATGTTTGTAGTGGCAATATTTCGACGACAACATTTGTTGTAGTGGTAATTGCAGCAACTTTTTGAGTAACGACATGGACATTTATAGTGACAATACATAGAGTGATTAAAATTGTGGCCGTGACATTTTCATCGCGATGGCAGCAACAACGTTGACAACATTTGTAGCGAAGATATTTGTAGCAGCTATGTTTGTAACGACAATATTTGCGGTGACAACTGCCGCAATGATATTTGTGGTTAGAATGTTTGTAGTGCAATATTTCGCGACAACATTTGTTGTAGTGGTAATTGCAGCAACTTTTTTGAGTAACGACTTGGAATTTATAGTGACAATACATAGAGTGATTAAAATTGTGGCCGTGACATTTTCATCGCGATGGCAGCAACAACGTTGACAACATTTGTTGCGATGATATTTGTAGCAGCTATGTTTGTGACGACAATATTTGCGGTGACAACTGCCGCAATGATATTTATGGTTAGAATGTTTGTAGTGACAATATTTGCAACGACAACATTTGTTGTAGCGGTAATTGCAACCACTTTGTTTGAGTAACGACATGGACATCTATAGTGACAATACATAGAGTGATTAAAATTGTGGCCGTGACATTTTTATCGCGATGGCAGCAACAACGTTGACAACATTTATAGCGAAGATATTTGTAGCCGCTATGTTTGTAACGACAATATTTGCGGTGACAACTGCCGCAATGAGATTTGTGGTTACAATGTTTGTAGTGGCAATATTTTCGACGACAACATTTGTTGTAGTGGTAATTGCAGCTACTTTGTTTGAGTAACGACATGGACATTTATTGTGACAATACATAGAGTGATTAAAATTGTGGCCGTGACATTTTTATCGCGATTGCAGCAACAACGTTGACAGCATTTGTAGCGATGATATTTGTAGCAGCTATGATTGTAACGACAATATTTGCGTTGACAACTGCCGCAATGATATTTGTGGCCACAGTGTTTGTAGTGACAATATCTGCAGCGACAACATTTGTTGTAGTGGTAATTGCAGCAACTTTTTTTGAGTAACGACATGGACATTTATAGTGACAATACATAGAGTGATTAAAATTGTAGCCGTGACATTTTTATCGCGATGGCAGCAACAACGTTGACAACATTTGTAGCGATGATATTTGTAGCAGCTATGATTGTAACGACAATATTTGCGTTGACAACTGCCGCAATGATATTTGTGGCAAGAATGTTTGTAGTGACAATATCTGCAGCGACAACATTTGTTGTAGTGGTAATTGCAGCAACTTTTTTTGAGTAACGACTTGGAAATTTATAGTGACAATACAAAGAGTGATTAAAATTGTGGCCGTGACATTTTTATCGCGATGGCAGCAACAACGTTGACAACATTTGTTGCGATGATATTTGTAGCAGCTATGTTTGTGACGACAATATTTGCGGTGACAACTGCAGCAATGATATTTATGGTTAGAATGTTTGTAGTGACAATATCTGCAGCGACAACATTTGTTGTAATGGTAATTGCAGCAACTTTTTTTGAGTAACGACTTCGAAATTTATAGTGACAATACATAGAGTGATTAAAATTGTAGCCGTGACATTTTTATCGCGATGGCAGCAACAACGTTGACAACATTTGTAGCGAAGATATTTGTAGCAGCTATGTTTGTAACGACAATATTTGCGGTGACAACTGCCGCAATGATATTTGTGATTAGAATGTTTGTAGTGGCAATATTTTCGACGACAACATTTGTGTGTAGTGGTAATGCAGCAACTTTTTTTGTAACGACTTGGAAATTATAGTTACAATACATAGAGTGATTAAAATGTGCCGTGACATTTTTATCGCGATGGCAGCAACAACGTTGACAACATTTGTTGCGAGATATTTGTAGCAGCTATGTTTTACGACATATTTGCGGTGACAACTGCCGCATGATATTTTGGTTAGAATGTTTGTAGTGACAATATTTCACGACAATTTGTTGTAGGTATTGCACCACTTTGTTTAGTAACGACATGGACATTATAGTGACAATCATAGAGTGATTAAATTGTGGCCGTGACATTTTTATCGCGATGGCGCAACACGTTGACAACATTTTGCGAGATATTTGTAGCGCTATGTTGTAACGACAATATTTGCTGACAACTGCCGCAATGAATTTGGTTAAATGTTTGTAGTGGCAATATTTCGAGACAACATTTGTTGTAGGGTAATTGCAGCTACTTTGTTGAGTAACGACATGGACATTTATGTGACAATACATAGAGTGATTAAAATTGTGGCGTGACATTTTTATCGCGTTGCAGCAACAACGTTGACACATTTTAGCGATGATATTTGTAGCAGCTATGTTGTAACGACAATATTTGCGTGACAACTGCCGCAATGAATTTGTGGTACAGTTTGTAGTGCAATATTCGCGACAACATTTGTTGTAGTGGTAATTGCAGCACTTTTTTGAGTAACGACATGGACATTTATGTGACAATACATAGAGTGATTAAAATTGTGCCGTGACATTTTTATCGCGATGCAGCAACAACGTTACACATTTGTAGCGATGATATTTGTAGCAGCTATGTTGTAACGACAATATTTGCGGTGACAACTGCCGCAATGATATTTTGGTAGAATGTTTGTAGTGACAATATCTGCAGCGACAACATTTGTTGTATGGTAATTGCAGCAACTTTTTTTAGTAACGACTTGAAATTTATAGTGACAATACATAGAGTGATTAAAATTGTGCCGTGACATTTTTATCGCGATGGCAGCAACAACGTTGACAACATTTGTGCGATGATATTTGTAGCAGCTATGTTTGTACGACAATATTTGCGGTGACAACTGCGCAATGATATTTTGTTAGAATGTTTGTAGTGACAATATTTCACGACAACATTTGTTGTATGGTAATTGCAGCAACTTTTTAGTAACGACTTGAAATTTATAGTGACAATACATAGAGTGATTAAAATTGTGCCGTGACATTTTTATCGCGATGGCAGCAACAACGTTGACAACATTTGTGCGAAGAGCAGCTATGTTTGTACGACAATATTTGCGGGGAAACTGCGATGATATTGGTTAGATGTTTGTATGAATATTGCAACGACACATTTTTGGATTCAACTTTGTTGGTAAGACTGGACATTATGCAATACATGAGGATTAATTGTGGTGACTTTTTATCGCGATGGCAGCAACGTTGCAAATTTTAGCGAGATATTACCGCTTGTTGTAACGACAATTTTTCGTGACAACTGCGCAATGGATTGGTTACAATGTTTGTAGTGCATATTTCACGAAACATTTGTTGTAGTGTAATTGCAGCTACTTTGTTTGAGTAACGACATGGACATTATTGTGAAAACATGAGTGATTAAAATTGTCGTGACTTTTTATCGCGATGCAGCAACAACGTGACAGCATTGTAGCGATGATATTTGTACGACAACATTTTTTAGTGGGAATTGAGCTACTTTGTTTGGTAACGACATGGAAATTTATAGTGACAATACTAGAGTGATTAAAATTTGGCCGTGACATCTCATCGCGATGGCAGCAACACGTTGACAAAATTTTTTGCGATGATTTTGTAGCAGCTATGTTTCTGACGACGAATTTCGGTACAACTGCCGCAATGATATTTTGGGTATAATGTTTGTAGTGACAATATCTGCACGAAAAAATTTGTTGTAGTGGTAATTGCAGAACTTTTTTTGAGTAACGACTTCGAAAATTATAGTGACAATTACAGAGTGATTAAAATTGTGGCCGTGACATTTTCATCACGATGGAGCAACAACGTTGAAAAATTGTAGTGAAGATATTTGTAGCAGCTATGTTTGTAACGACTATATTTGCGGTGACAAATTTCCGCAATGATATTTTGGTTAGAATGTTTCTATGCTTTTTCGACGAAACATTTGTTGTATGGAATGTAGCTACTTTTTTTTAACCCCCCACTTGGAAAATTTATAGTTACAATACATAGAGTGATTAAAATTGTGGCCGTGACATTTTTATCGCGATGGCAGCAACAACGTTGACAACATTTGTTGCGATGATATTTGTAGCAGCTATGTTTGTAACGACAATATTTGCGGTGACAACTGCCGCAATGATATTTGTGGTTAGAATGTTTGTAGTGACAATATCTGCAGCGACAACATTTGTTGTAGTGGTAATTGCAGCAACTTTTTTTGAGTAACGACTTGGAAATTTATAGTGACAATACATAGAGTGATTAAAATTGTGGCCGTGACATTTTATCGCGATGGCAGCAACAACGTTGACAACATTTGTAGCGATGATATTTGTAGCAGCTATGTTTGTAACGACAATATTTGCGGTGATCAACTGCCGCAATGATATTTGTGGTTAGAATGTTTGTAGTGGCAATATTTATGACGACAACATTTGTTGTAGTGGTAATTGCAGCACTTTGTTTTGAGTAACGACATGGACATTTATAGTGACAATACATAGAGTGATTAAAATTGTGCCGTGACATTTTATCGCGATGGCAGCAACAACGTTGACAACATTGTAGCGATGATATTTGTAGCAGCTATGGTTTGTAACGACAATATTTGCGGTGACAACTGCCGCAATGATATTTGTGGTTAGAATGTTTGTAGTGACAATATTTCGACGACAACATTTGTTGTAGTGGTAATTGCAGCACTTTTTTGAGTAACGACTTGGAAATTTATAGTGACAATACATAGAGTGATTAAATTGTGGCCGTGACATTTTCATCGCGATGGCAGCAACAACGTTGACAACATTTGTAGCGATGATATTTGTAGCAGCTATGTTTGTAACGACAATATTTGCGTGACAACTGCCGCAATGATATTTGTGGTTAGAATGTTTGTAGTGCAATATTTTCGACGACAACATTTGTTGTAGTGTAATTGCAGCTACTTTTTTGAGTAACGACTTGGAAATTTATAGTGACAATACATAGAGTGATTAAAATTGTGCCGTGACATTTTATCGCGATGGCAGCAACAACGTTGACAACATTTGTAGCGATAGATATTTGTAGCAGCTATGTTTGTAACGACAATATTTGCGGTGACAACTGCCGCAATGATATTTGTGGTTAGAATGTTTGTAGTGGACAATATTTGCGACGACAAACATTTGTTGTAGTGGTAATTGCAGCAACTTTTTTTGAGTAACGACTTGAAATTTATAGTTTACAATACATAGAGTGATTAAAATTGTGGCCGTGACATTTTCATCGCGATGGCAGCAACAACGTTGACAACATTTGTTGCGATGATATTTGTAGCAGCTATGTTTGTAACGACAATATTTGCGGTGACAACTGCCGCAATGATATTTGTGGTTAGAATGTTTGTAGTGACAATATTTTCGACGACAACATTTGTTGTAGTGGTAATTGCAGCACTTTGTTTGAGTAACGACATGGACATTTATAGTGACAATACATAGAGTGATTAAAATTGTGGCCGTGACATTTTATCGCGATGGCAGCAACAACGTTGACAACATTTGTGCGATGATATTTGTAGCAGCTATGTTTGTAACGACAATATTTGCGTGAAACTGCCGCAATGATATTTGTGGTTAGAATGTTTGTAGTGCAATATTTCAGCGACAACATTTGTTGTAGTGGTAATTGCAGCAACTTTTTTTGAGTAACGACTTGGAAATTTATAGTGACAATACATAGAGTGATTAAAATTGTGGCCGTGACATTTTCATCGCGATGGCAGCAACAACGTTGACAACATTTGTAGCGATGATTTTGTAGCAGCTATGTTTGTACGACAATATTTGCGTGACAACTGCCGCAATGATATTTGTGGTTAGATGTTTGTGTGCAATATTTCACGACAAAATTTGTTGTAGTGGTAATTGCAGCACTTTTTTGAGTAACGACTTGGAAATTTATAGTGACAATACATAGAGTGATAAAATTGTGGCCGTGACAATTTTTGCGATGAGACAAGTTGACAAATTTGTAGCGAAGATATTTGTAGCAGCTATGTTTGTAACGACAATATTTGCGGTGACAACTGCCGCAATGATATTTGGTTAGAATGTTTGTAGTGACAATATTCGCGACAACATTTGTTGTAGTGGTAATTGCAGCACTTTTTCACGACAACATTTGTTGTAGTGGTAATTGCAGCAACTTTTTTTGAGTAACACTTGGAATTTATAGTGAAATACATAGAGTGATTAAATTGTGCCGTGACATTTTATCGCGATGGCACAACAACGTTGACAACATTTGTAGCGAGATATTTGTAGCAGCTATGTGTAACGACAATATTGCGTGACAACTGCCGCAAGATATTGTGGTAAATGTTTGTAGTGCAATATTTTCGCGACAACATTTGTTGTGTGGTAATTGAGCTACTTTTTTGAGTAACGACTTGGAAATTTATAGTGACAATACATAGAGTGATTAAAATTGTGGCCGTGACATTTTATCGCGATGGCAGCAACAACGTTGACAACATTTGTGCGAGATATTTGTAGCAGCTATGTTTGTACGACAATATTTGCGTGACAACTGCCGCAATGATATTGTGGTTAGAATGTTTGTAGTGCAATATTCGCGACAACATTTGTTGTAGTGGTAATTGCAGCACTTTTTTGAGTAACGACTGGAATTTATAGTGACAATACATAGAGTGATTAAAATTGTGGCCGTGACATTTTATCGCGATGGCACAACAACGTTGACACATTTGTAGCGAATGATATTTGTAGCAGCTATGTTGTAACGACAATATTTGCGTGACAACTGCCGCAATGATATTTGTGGTTAGAATGTTTGTAGTGCAATATTTGCAGCGACAACATTTGTTGTAGTGGTAATTGCAGCAACTTTTTTTGAGTAACGACTTGGAATTTATAGTGACAATACATAGAGTGATTAAAATTGTGGCCGTGACATTTTCATCGCGATGCAGCAACAACGTTGACAACATTTGTGCGAGATATTTGTAGCAGCTATGTTTGTAACGACAATATTTGCGGTGACAACTGCCGCAATGATATTTGTGGTTAGAATGTTTGTAGTGGCAATATTTCGACGACAACATTTGTTGTAGTGGTAATTGCAGCAACTTTTTTGAGTAACGACTTGGAATTTATAGTGACAATACATAGAGTGATTAAAATTGTGGCCGTGACATTTTATCGCGATGGCAGCAACAACGTTGACAACATTTGTAGCGATGATATTTGTAGCAGCTATGTTTGTAACGACAATATTTGCGTGACAACTGCCGCAATGATATTTGTGGTTAGAATGTTTGTAGTGGCAATATTTTGACGACAACATTTGTTGTGTGGTAATTGCAGCTACTTTTTTTGAGTAACGACATGGAATTTATAGTGACAATACATAGAGTGATTAAAATTGTGGCCGTGACATTTTTATCGCGATGGCAGCAACAACGTTGACAACATTTGTAGCGATGATATTTGTAGCAGCTATGTTTGTAACGACAATATTTGCGTGACAACTGCCGCAATGATATTTGTGGTTAGAATGTTTGTAGTGACAATATTGCAGCGACAACATTTGTTGTAGTGGTAATTGCAGCAACTTTTTTGAGTAACGACTTGGAATTTATAGTGACAATACATAGAGTGATTAAAATTGTGGCCGTGACATTTTCATCGCGATGGCAGCAACAACGTTGACAACATTTGTAGCGAAGATATTTGTGCAGCTATGTTTGTAACGACAATATTTGCGTGACAACTGCCGCAATGATATTTGTGGTTAGAATGTTTGTAGTGGCGCGATGGCAGCAACAACGTTGACAACATTTGGGAGTATTGTACAGCTTGTTTGTAACACAATATTTGCGGTGACAACGCCGCATGAATTTGTGGTAGAATGTTTGTATGCAATATTCGCGAAACATTGTGTCGTGGTAATGCAGCACTTGTTTATAACGACTGGAATTTTAGTACAATTAGAGTGATAAATTGTGCCGGACATTTATCGCGATGGGACACGTTGACAACATTTGTGCATGAATTTGTAGCAGCTTGTTGTAACGACAATATTTCGTGACAATGCCGCAATGATATTTGTGGTGAATGTTTGTAGTGCAATATTCGCGACAAATTTGTTGTGTGGTAATTGACAACTTTTTGGTAACGCTGGAATTTATAGTGACAATACTAGTGATTAAAATGTGCCGTGCATTTTATCGCGATGGCACACAACGTTGACAACTTTGTGCAAATATTTTAGACTGTGTAACACAATATTGCTGACACTGCCGCAATGATATTTGTGGTTAGAATGTTTGTAGTGACAATATTCGCGACAACATTTGTTGTAGTGTAATTGCAGCAACTTTTTTGAGTAACGACTTGGAAATTTATAGTGACAATACATAGAGTGATTAAAATTGTGCCGTGACATTTCATCGCGATGGCAGCAACAACTTGACAACATTGTAGCGAGATATTTGTAGCAGCTATGTTGTAACGACAATATTTGCGTGACAACTGCGCAATGATATTTGTGGTTAGAATGTTTGTATGCAATATTTCACGACAACATTTGTTGTAGTGGTAATTGCAGCACTTTTTTGAGTAACGACATGGAATTTATAGTACAATACTAGAGTGATAAAATTGTGCCGTGACATTTTATCGCGTGGCAACAACGTTGACAACATTTGTGCAGATATTTTACAGCTATGTTTGTAACGACAATTTTGCGTGACAACGCCGCAATGATATTTGTGGTTAGAATGTTTGTATGGCATATTTCGCGACAACATTGTTGTGTGGTAATTGCAGCACTTTTTTGAGTAACGACTGGAAATTTATAGTGACAATACTAGAGTGATTAAAATTGTGGCCGTGAATTTTATCGCGATGGCAGCAACACGTGACAACATTTGTAGCATGATATTTGTGCAGCTAGTTGTAAGACATATTTGCGTGACAACTGCCGCAATGATATTTGTGGTTAGAATGTTTGTAGTGCAATATTTCACGAAACATTTGTTGTGTGTAATTGCAGCACTTTTTTTGATAACGACTGGAATTTATAGTACAATACTAGAGTGATTAAAATTGTGCCGTGAATTTTTATCGCGATGGCAGCAAACGTTGACAACATTTGTGCAATATTTGTAGCAGCTATGTTGAACGACAATATTTGCGTTGACAACTGCCGCAATGATATTGTGGTAGAATGTTTGTAGTGCATATTGACGACAACATTTGTTGTAGTGTATTGCAGACTTTTTTTGAGTAACGACTTGGAATTTATGTGACAATACATAGAGGATTAAATTGTGCGTGACATTTATCGCGATGGCAGCAAACGTTGACACTTGTAGCGATGATATTGTAGCACTATGTTGTAACGACAATTTGGTGACAACTGCGCAATGATATTGTGTAGAATGTTTGTAGTGAAATTTCGCGACAACATTGTTGTGTGGAATTGAGCACTTTTGGAACACTGGAATTATAGTGACAATACATAGATGATTAAAATTGTGGCCGTGACATTTATCGCGATGGCAGCAACAACTTGACAACTTTGAGCGAGTATTTACAGCTATGTTACGACAATATTGCGTGACAACTGCGCAATGATATTTGGTTAAATGTTTGTAGTGCAATATTGACGACAACATTTGTTGTATGTAATGCAGCACTTTTTTGAGTAACGACTGGAATTTATAGTGGGGGGACCCAAATGCCGCAATGATATTTTTTGGTTAGAAGGGTTTTTAGTGGAATTTTTTCGACGAAAACATTTGTTTGTTGTGGGAAATTTTTGTACTTTTTTTGAGTAACGACTTTTTAAAATTTTGAAAAAACATAAAGTGATTAAAAAAATTTTGGGCCCTGACTTTTTTTTCCCCGTGGCAGCAACAACGTTGACAAAATTTGTTGCGATATATTTTTTGCAGCTTTGTTTTTAAAGAAATATTTGGTTGACAACTGCCGCAATGTTTTTGGCTAGAATGTTTGTAGTGGGCAATATCTTTCAGCGAAAACATTTGTTTTAGTGGGGGGGGAAATTCAGCAAAAATTTTTTTTAGAACGGGAATTTGGGAAAATTTTTAGTGACCAAAACATAGAGTGATTTAAAATTTTTGGCCTTTACATTTTTTATCCCGGTGGAAACAACAAAATTTAAAAAAATTTGGGGCCTGATATTTGTTGCAGGCCTTTTTGTTTTTAAAGCAATATTTGGTTGGGCAAATGCCGCAAGATATTTTGGTTTGAAAAGTTTGTATGGAAATATTTTCGCGACAACATTTGTTGTAGTGGTAATTGAAAACAACTTTTTTTGAAATAACGACTTGGAAATTTTTTAGTTACAATACTTTGAGTGATTAAAATTGTGGCCTGACATTTTTAAACCGATGGGAGCAACAACGTTTAAAAATTTTTGCGGATATTTTTAGCAGCTATGTTTGTAAAGGGCAATATTTGCGGGTACAACTGCCAATGGGTATTTTGGGTTTGAATGTTTGTAGTTTCAAAATTTGACGACAACTTTTTTTGTAGTGGTAAATTTCAGCAAATTTTTTTTTAGTAACGACTTGGGAAAATTTTAGTGACAATTTCTTGAATGATTAAAAATTTTTGGGCCCGGGGCATTTTCATCGCCCATGGCAGCAAAAAAGTTGAAACATTTGTAAACAAATATTTGTAAGCTATGTTTGTAAAAGAAAATATTTTTCGTTTCAAAATGCCGCAAAGAATTTGTGGTTTGGGAAAGTTTGTAGTGGAATTTTTTCGACAAAACATTTGTTGTAGGGGGGTAAATTTCGTTTTTTGTTTTTTGGGAAAGGGCATTTGGGCATTTAAAAGTGACAAACTTTGAGTGATTTTAAAAATTGGGGGCCCGGGGCATTTTTATCGCGATGGCAAAAAAGTTTACAACCCTTTGTTGCTTGGGTATTTTTAGCAGGCCCCTTTTTTTAACGAAAATATTTGGTTTACAACTGCCGCAAAGATATTTTTGGTTTAAAAGTTTGTAGTGAAAAATTTTGCAGCGACAACATTTGTTGTAGTGGTAATTTGGGCAACCCTTTTTTTTGGGGGGCGATTGGAAATTTATAGTTACAATACATAGGTGATTTAAAAATTTTGGCCGTGACATTTTCTCGCGATGGGAAACAACCCAAAATTTTTTAAAAAATTTTTCGAGATTTTGTAGCAGCTATGTTTTTTGGGAAATATTTCGGTGACAACTGCCCCAAAAGATATTTTGGGGGGAGAATTTTTTGTTGTGGGCAATTTCTCGGACAAATTTGTTGTGTGGTAATTGAAAAAACTTTTTTTGAGTAACGACTTTGGGAAATTTTTAGTTACAATAATTTGAG
>JBBMOL010001003.1:0-12143 GCA_037954665.1 Laguncularia racemosa | reverse complement strand
GTGACAATTTATATGCAACTATTTGAAAAATATTGACTTGCAATTGCATTGCAGCATGTTGATATTTGTAGAAATATTTGTGTGCAAATTTTGTAACGGCAATTTTTGTGTAGTATGTGTTAGCAATTTTTGACAATGTTTTGGAATCATATTTTGTAAACGAATTAAAACTAAAATGTTGAAATTTGTGAATTACGGGTGGCGACAATATTGCAACTGCGAAATTTGTAATTGTTGACAATTTGCGCAACTTGTGTTGTATTTTGTAGAATTTACTAGATGTTGTAGAATTTATGTGCAAAGATGGATAATTTAGACTGATTTTAAATTGGCGAGACAAGGTTGAAAATTTGTGAATATTTGAGCAGCTTTTGACATATTTGCGTGACAACTGCCAATGATATTGTGTTAAATGTTGTAGCAATATTTGAGAATTTTTTGTAAGCGCATTTTAGTACATAAATTATGTGACAATGCGCAAGAAGTTAAATGTGTAGGAAATATTTGCAGCATTTGTATTTTGCACCTTTTGTAATGACATTGGAAATGTATAATGATTAAAATGTGCGTGACATTCATGGATGGAGACAACGTGCACATTTTAGCGAAAATTTGTAGCAGCAATTTTGTAACGCAATATTTGCGTGACAATCCGAATGAATTTGTGGTTAGAATGTTTGTAGTGACAATATTTGCAACGACAACATTTGTTGTATGGTATTGCAGCAACTTTTTTTAGTAACACTGGAAATTTATGTAACAATACTGGTGATTAAATTGTGGCCGACTATTTTACGCGATGGAGCAACAAGTTGACAACATTTGTAGCGAAGATATTTGTGAGTATTTTGAACGACAATTTTGGTGACAACTGCGAATGAATTTTGGTAAATGTTTGTAGTGCAATATTTGCGACAACATTGAGTGGAATTGCGTATTTTGTACACTGATTTATGTACAATATGGTGATTCAATTTGGGTGACATTTTATGCATGGCACAACAAGTTGACAAATTTGAGCAATATTTGTAGAGCTATGTTTGTACACAATATTTGACAATGCCGAATGTATTTGGTTAAAGTTGAAGTACAATATTTACGACATTTGTTGTATGGTAGGCAACAACGTTACAACCTTTTTTGTTGATATTTTACAGCTATGTTTTTTAAAGACAATATTTGCTGACAACGCCCCCAAGTTTTTTTTGGGGTTGAAATTTTTAGGGGCAATTTTTTTGCGACAAAAATTTTTTGTGTGAATTGGGGCCAACTTTTTTTAGAAAAGAAAAAAACATTTATAGTGACAATCTGAGTGGATTAAAATTTTGCCGTGACATTTTTATCGCGATGCCCGGGAACAAGTTTTCAAATTTGTTGCGATGATTTTGTGCAGCTATGTTTAAAAAGACAAAATTTGCCCTTTACAACTGCCCAAAAATTTGGGTTTTTAAGGGTTTTTAGTCAAATTTTCCGAAAAAATTTTTTGTGGAATTTCAAACTTTTTTTTGATTAAAAGACTTTTAAAATTTTTTTTCAATAATTTAATGATTAAAAAATTTAGGGCCCGGCATTTTTTTTTTGCGATGGGAAAAACCCCAATTTTTCAAAATTTGTCGAAGTTTTTGAAGGGGTTGTTTTTAAAAACAATTTTTTGGGAAACTGCCGCAAGATATTTTGGTTTGAAGTTTTTAGTGGAATATTTAAAAACAAAAATTTTTTTAGGGGAATTTTAAACCCCTTTGTTTGAGTAAAACAAAGGGAAATTTTATGAAATACCAAAATGATTAAAATTTGGTAGGACTTTTTATCGCCCCTGCACAACAAAGTTACCCCAAATTTTGCGGGGTATTTAGCAGTATGGGTTTTTAAGCCAAAATTTTCGGTGACAAAAAGCCCCAAGTTTTTTGTTTTTAAAAATTTTTGAGGCAATATTTTCGCACAACATTTGTTTTGGTGGAATTGACTACTTTTTTTAAATAAAACCCTGGACATTTATAGTGAAAACCCAAAGGATTAAAAATTTTGCGTGACATTTTTTTCGCGATGGCACAACACCCTTACAACATTTTTTAAGATGATATTTGTAGCACTTGTTTGTAAGACAATATTTTCGGTGACAATGCCGAATGATTTTTTGGTTTGAAAATTTGTTGGGTATTTTCGACGACAACATTTTTGTCGGGTAATTTTAGCTACTTTGTTTTTATAACGACAGGGGCATTTATAGTGACAATACATAGAGTGATTAAAATTGTAGCCGTGACATTTTTATCGCGATGGCAGCAACAAACGTTGACAACATTTGTACGATGATATTTGTAGCAGCTATGTTTGTAACGACAATATTTGCGGTTGACAACTGCCGCAATGATATTTGTGGTTATAATGTTTGTAGTGCAATATTTCGACGACAACATTTGTTGTCATGGTATTGCAGCTACTTTGTTTGAGTAACGACATGGACATTTATAGTGACAATACATAGAGTGATTAAAATTGTGGCCGTGACATTTTTATCGCGATGGCAGCAACAACGTTGACAACATTTGTTGCGATGATATTTGTAGCAGCTATGTTTGTAACGACAATATTTGCGTTGACAACTGCCGCAATGATATTTGTGGTTAGAATGTTTGTAGTGGCAATATTTTCGACGACAACATTTGTTGTAGTAGTAATTGTAGCTACTTTTTTTGAGTAACGACTTTGAAATTTATAGTTACAATACATAGAGTGATTAAAATTGTGGCCGTGACATTTTCATCGCGATGGCAGCAACAACGTTGACAACATTTGTTGCGATGATATTTGTAGCAGCTATGTTTGTGACGACAATATTTGCGTTGACAACTGCCGCAATGATATTTGTGGCTAGAATGTTTGTAGTGACAATATCTGCAGCGACAACATTTGTTGTAGTGGTAATTGCAGCAACTTTTTTTGAGTAACGACTTGGAAATTTATAGTGACAATACATAGAGTGATTAAAATTGTGGCCGTGACATTTTTATCGCGATGGCAGCAACAACGTTGACAACATTTGTTGCGAATGATATTTGTAGCAGCTATGTTTGTAACGACAATATTTGCGTTGACAACTGCCGCAATGATATTTGTGGTTAGAATGTTTGTAGTGACAATATTTGCAGCGACAACATTTGTTGTAGTGGTAATTGCAGCAACTTTTTTTGAGTAACGACTTGGAAATTTATAGTGACAATACATAGAGTGATTAAAATTGTGTCCGTGACATTTTCATCGCGATGGCAGCAACAACGTTGACAACATTTGTAGCGAAGATATTTGTAGCAGCTATGTTTGTAACGACAATATTTGCGGTGACAACTGCCGCAATGATATTTGTGGTTAGAATGTTTGTAGTGGCAATATTTTCGACGACAACATTTGTTGTAGTGGTAATTGCAGCTATTTTTTTGAGTAACGACTTGGAAATTTATAGTTACAATACATAGAGTGATTAAAATTGTGGCCGTGACATTTTTATCGCGATGGCAGCAACAACGTTGACAACATTTGTTGCGATGATATTTGTAGCAGCTATGTTTGTGACGACAATATTTGCGGTTGACAACTGCCGCAATGATATTTGTGGTTAGAATGTTTGTAGTGGCAATATTTTCGACGACAACATTTGTTGTAGTGGTAATTGCAGCTACTTTGTTTGAGTAACGACATGGACATTTATAGTGACAATACATAGAGTGATTAAAATTGTGGCCGTCACATTTTTATCGCGATGGCAGCAACAACGTTGACAACATTTGTAGCGATGATATTTGTAGCAGCTATGTTTGTAACGACAACATTTGCGTTGACAACTGCCGCAATGATATTTGTGGTTAGAATGTTTGTAGTGACAATATTTGCAGCGACAACATTTGTTGTAGTGGTAATTGCAGCAACTTTTTTTGAGTAACGACTTGGAAATTTATAGTGACAATACATAGAGTGATTAAAATTGTGGTCCGTGACATTTTCATCGCGATGGCTAGCAACAACGTTGACAACATTTGTAGCGAAGATATTTGTAGCAGCTATGTTTGTAACGACAATATTTGCGGTGACAACTGCCGCAATGATATTTGTGGTTAGAATGTTTGTAGAGGCAATATTTTCGACGACAACATTTGTTGTAGTGGTAATTGTAGCTATTTTATTTGAGTAACGACTTGGAAATTTATAGTTACAATACATAGAGTGATTAAAATTGTGGCCGTGACATTTTCATCGCGATGGCAGCAACAACGTTGACAACATTTGTTGCGATGATATTTGTAGCAGCTATGTTTGTGACGACAATATTTGCGGTGACAACTGCCGTAATGATATTTGTGGTTAGAATATTTGTAGTGGCAATATTTTCGACGACAACATTTGTTGTCGTGGTAATTGCAGCTACTTTGTTTGAGTAACGACAGGGACATTTATAGTGACAATACATAGAGTGATTAAAATTGTAGCCGTGACATTTTTATCGCGATGGCAGCAACAACGTTGACAACATTTGTTGCGATGATATTTGTAGCAGCTATGTTTGTAACGACAATATTTGCGGTGACAACTGCCGCAATGATATTTGTGGTTAGAATGTTTGTAGTGGCAATATTTTCGACGACAACATTTGTTGTAGTGGTAATTGCAGCTACTTTGTTTGAGTAACGACATGGACATTTATAGTGACAATACATAGAGTGATTAAAATTGTAGCCGTGACATTTTTATCGCGATGGCAGCAACAACGTTGACAACATTTGTTGCGATGATATTTGTAGCAGCTATGTTTGTAACGACAATATTTGCGTTGACAACTGCCGCAATGATATTTGTGGTTAGAATGTTTGTAGTGACAATATTTGCAGCGACAACATTTGTTGTAGTGGTAATTGCAGCAACTTTTTTTGAGTAACGACTTGGAAATTTATAGTGACAATACATAGAGTGATTAAAATTGTGGCCGTGACATTTTCATCGCGATGGCAGCAACAACGTTGACAACATTTGTAGCGAAGATATTTGTAGCAGCTATGTTTGTAACGACAATATTTGCGTTGACAACTGCCGCAATGATATTGTGGTTAGAATGTTTGTAGTGACAATATTTTGCACGACAACATTTGTTGTAGTGGTAATTGCAGCAACTTTTTTTGAGTAACGACTTGGAAATTTATAGTGACAATACATAGAGTGATTAAAATTGTGGCCGTGACATTTTCATCGCGATGGCAGCAACAACGTTGACAACATTTGTAGCGAAGATATTTGTAGCAGCTATGTTTGTAACGACAATATTTGCGGTGACAACTGCCGCAATGATATTTGTGGTTAGAATGTTTGTAGTGACAATATTTGCAACGACAACATTTGTTGTAGTGGTAATTGCAGCAACTTTTTTGAGTAACGACTTGGAAATTTATAGTGACAATACATAGAGTGATTAAAATTGAGCCGTGACATTTTCATCGCGATGGCAGCAACAACGTTGACAACATTTGTAGCGAAGATATTTGCAGCAGCTATGTTTTTAACGACAATATTTGCGATGACAACTGCCGCAATGATATGTATGGTTAGAATGTTTGTAGTGACAATATTTGCAACGACAACATTTGCTGTAGTGGTAATTGCAACCACTTTGTTTGAGTAACGACATGGACATTTATAGTGATAATACATAGAGTGATTAAAATTGTGGTCGTGAGATTTTCATCGCGATGGCAGCAACAACGTTGACAACATTTGTAGCGAAGATATTTGTAGCAGCTATGTTTGTAACGACAATATTTGCGGTGACAACTGCCGCAATGATATTTGTGGTAAGAATGTTTGTAGTGGCAATATTTTCGACGACAACATTTGTTGTAGTGGAAATTGCAGCTACTTTGTTTGAGTAACGGCATGGACATTTATAGTGACAATACATAGAGTGATTAAAATTGTGGCCGTGACATTTTCATCGCGATGGCTGCAACAACGTTGACAACATTTGTAGTGATGATATTTGTAGCAGCTATGTTTGTAACGACAATATTTGCGGTGACAACTGCCGTAATGATATTTGTGGTTAGAATATTTGTAGTGGCAATATTTTCGACGACAACATTTGTTGTCGTGGTAATTGCAGCTACTTTGTTTGAGTAACGACAGGGATATTTATAGTGACAATACATAGAGTGATTAAAATTGTAGCCGTGACATTTTTATCGCGATGGCAGCAACAACGTTGACAACATTTGTTGCGATGATATTTGTAGCAGCTATGTTTGTGACGACAATATTTGCGGTGACAACTGCCGTAATGATATTTGTGGTTAGAATATTTGTAGTGGCAATATTTTCGACGACAACATTTGTTGTCGTGGTAATTGCAGCTACTTTGTTTGAGTAACGACAGGGACATTTATAGTGACAATACATAGAGTGATTAAAATTGTAGCCGTGACATTTTTATCGCGATGGCAGCAACAACGTTGACAACATTTGTTGCGATGATATTTGTAGCAGCTATGTTTGTGACGACAATATTTGCGTTGACAACTGCCGCAATGATATTTGTGGTTAGAATGTTTGTAGTGGCAATATTTTCGACGACAACATTTGTTGTCGTGGTAATTGCAGCTACTTTGTTTGAGTAACGACAGGGACATTTATAGTGACAATACATAGAGTGATTAAAATTGTGGCCGTGACATTTTTATCGCGATGGCAGCAACAACGTTGACAACATTTGTTGCGATGATATTTGTAGCAGCTATGTTTGTGACGACAATATTTGCGTTGACAACTGCCGCAATGATATTTGTGGTTAGAATGTTTGTAGTGAAAATATTTGCAGCGACAACATTTGTTGTAGTGGTAATTGCTGCAACTTTTTTTGAGTAACGAGTTGGAAATTTATAGTGACAATACATAGAGTGATTAAAATTGTGGCCGTGACATTTTCATCGCGATGGCAGCAACAACGTTGACAACATTTGTAGCGAAGATATTTGTAGCAGCTATGTTTGTAACGACAATATTTGCAGTTGACAAATGCCGCAATGATATTTGTGGTTAGAATGTTTGTAGGACAATATTTTCGCACGACAACATTTGTTGTAGTGGTAATTGCAGCTACTTTTTTTGAGTAACGACATGGAAATTTATAGTGACAATACATAGAGTGATTAAAATTTGTGCCGTGACATTTTTCATCGCGATGGCAGCAACAACGTTGACAACATTTGTAGCGATGATATTTGTAGCAGCTATGTTTGTAACGACAATATTTGCGGTGACAACTGCCGCAATGATATTTTGTGGTTAAATGTTTGTAGTGACAATATTTTCGACGACAACATTTGTTGTAGTGGTAATTGCAGCAACTTTTTTTGAGTAACGACTTGGAAATTTATAGTGACAATACATAGAGTGATTAAAATTGTAGCCGTGACATTTTCATCGCGATGGCTAGCAACAACGTTGACAACATTTGTAGCGATGATATTTGTAGCAGCTATGTTTGTAAGACAATATTTGCGTTGACAACTGCCGCAATGATATTTGTGGTTAGAATGTTTGTAGTGACAATATTTCAGACGACAACATTTGTTGTAGTGGTAATTGCAGCAACTTTTTTTGAGTAACGACTTGGAAATTTATTGTGACAATACATAGAGTGATTAAAATTGAGGCCGTCACATTTTTATCGCGATGGCAGCAACAACGTTGACAACATTTGTAGCGATGATATTTGTAGCAGCTATGTTTGTAACGACAACATTTGCGTTGACAATTGCCGCAATGATATTTGTGGTTAGAATGTTTGTAGTGACAATATTTGCAGCGACAACATTTGTTGTAGTGGTAATTGTAGCAACTTTTTTTGAGTAACGGCTTGGAAATTTATAGTGACAATACATAGAGTGATTAAAATTGTCCCGTGACGTTTTCATCGCGATGGTAGCAACAACGTTGACAACATTTGTAGCGAAGATATTTGTAGCAGCTATGTTTGTAACGACAATATTTGCGGTGACAACTGCCGCAACGATATTTGTGGTTAGAATGTTTGTAGAGGCAATATTTTCGACGACAACATTTGTTGTAGTGGTAATTGTAGCTATTTTATTTGAGTAACGACTTGGAAATTTATAGTTACAATACATAGAGTGATTAAAATTGTGGCCGTGACATTTTCATCGCGATGGCAGCAACAACGTTGACAACATTTGTTGCGATGATATTTGTAGCAGCTATGTTTGTGACGACAATATTTGCGTGACAACTGCCGCAATGATATTTTGGTTAGAATGTTTGTAGTGACAATATTTGCACGACAACATTTGTTGTAGTGGTAATTGCAGCACTTTTTTGAGTAACGACTATGGACATTTATAGTGACAATACATAGAGTGATTAAAATTGTGGCCGTGACATTTTTCATCGCGATGGCAGCAACAACGTTGACAACATTTGTAGCGAAGATATTTGTAGCAGCTATGTTTGTAACGACAATATTTGCGGTGACAACTGCCGCAATGATATTTGTGGTTAGAATGTTTGTAGTGGCAATATTTTCGACGACAACATTTGTTGTAGTGGTAATTGCAGCTACTTTGTTTGAGTAACGACATGGACATTTATAGTGACAATACATAGAGTGATTAAAATTGTGGCCGTGACATTTTATCGCGATGGCAGCAACAACGTTGACAACATTTGTAGCGAGATATTTGTAGCAGCTATGTTTGTAACGACATATTTGCGGTGACAACTGCCGCAATGATATTTGTGGTTAGAATGTTTGTAGTGGCAATATTTTCGACGACAACATTTGTTGTAGTGGTAATTGCAGCTACTTTTGTTTGAGTAACGACATGGACATTTATAGTGACAATACATAGAGTGATTAAAATTGTAGCCGTGACATTTTATACGCGATGGCAGCAACAACGTTGACAACATTTTGCGATGATATTTGTAGCAGCTATGTTTGTAACGACAATATTTGCGGTGACAACTGCCGCAATGATATTTGTGGTTAGAATGTTTGTAGTGGCAATATTTTCGACGACAACATTTGTTGTAGTGGTAATTGCAGCTACTTTGTTTGAGTAACGACATGGACATTTATAGTGACAATACATAGAGTGATTAAAATTGTGGCCGTGACATTTTTATCGCGATGGCAGCAACAACGTTGACAACATTTGTTGCGATGATATTTGTAGCAGCTATGTTTGTAACGACAATATTTGCGTTGACAACTGCCGCAATGATATTTGTGGTTAGAATGTTTGTAGTGACAATATTTGCAGCGACAACATTTGTTGTAGTGGTAATTGCAGCTACTTTTTTGAGTAACGATTGGAAATTTATAGTGACAATACATAGAGTGATTAAAATTGTGCCGTGACATTTTTCATCGCGATGGCAGCAACAACGTTGACAACATTTGTAGCGATGATATTTGTAGCAGCTATGTTTGTAACGACAATATTTGCGTGACAACTGCCGCAATGATATTTGTGGTTAGAATGTTTGTAGTGCAATATTTTCGACGACAACATTTGTTGTAGTGGTAATTGCAGCTACTTTTTTGAGTAACGACTTGGAAATTTATAGTGACAATACATAGAGTGATTAAAATTGTGGCCGTGACATTTTCATCGCGATGGCAGCAACAACGTTGACAACATTTGTAGCGAAGATATTTGTAGCAGCTATGTTTGTAACGACAATATTTGCGGTGACAACTGCCGCAATGATATTTGTGGTTAGAATGTTTGTAGTGGCAATATTTTCGACGACAACATTTGTTGTAGTGGTAATTGCAGCTACTTTGTTTGAGTAACGACATGGACATTTATAGTGACAATACATAGAGTGATTAAAATTGTGGCCGTGACATTTTTATCGCGATGGCAGCAACAACGTTGACAACATTTGTAGCGATGATATTTGTAGCAGCTATGTTTGTAACGACAATATTTGCGTTGACAACTGCCGCAATGATATTTGTGGTTAGAATGTTTGTAGTGACAATATTTGCAGACGACAACATTGTTGTAGTGGTAATTGCAGCACTTTTTTGAGTAACGACTGGACATTTATAGTGACAATACATAGAGTGATTAAAATTGTGGCCGTGACATTTTTATCGCGATGGCAGCAACAACGTTGACAACATTTGTAGCGATGATATTTGTAGCAGCTATGTTTGTAACGACAATATTTGCGGTGACAACTGCCGCAATGATATTTGTGGTTAGAATGTTTGTAGTGGCAATATTTTCGACGACAACATTTGTTGTAGTGGTAATTGCAGCTATTTTTTGAGTAACGACATGGAATTTATAGTGACAATACATAGAGTGATTAAAATTGTGCCGTGACATTTTCATCGCGATGGCAGCAACAACGTTGACAACATTTGTAGCGATGATATTTGTAGCAGCTATGTTTGTAACGACAATATTTGCGGTGACAACTGCCGCAATGATATTTGTGGTTAGAATGTTTGTAGTGCAATATTTTCGACGACAACATTTGTTGTAGTGGTAATTGCAGCACTTTGTTTGAGTAACGACATGGACATTTATAGTGACAATACATAGAGTGATTAAAATTGTGGCCGTGACATTTTATCGCGATGGCAGCAACAACGTTGACAACATTTGTAGCGATGATATTTGTAGCAGCTATGTTTGTACGACAATATTTGCGGTGACAACTGCCGCAATGATATTTGTGGTTAGAATGTTTGTAGTGCAATATTTTCGCGACAACATTTGTTGTAGTGGTAATTGCAGCTACTTTGTTTGAGTAACGACAGGACATTTATAGTGACAATACATAGAGTGATTAAAATTGTGCCGTGACATTTTTATCGCGATGGCAGCAACAACGTTGACAACATTTGTAGCGATGATATTTGTAGCAGCTATGTTTGTAACGACAATATTTGCGGTGACAACTGCCGCAATGATATTTGTGGTTAGAATGTTTGTAGTGGCAATATTTTCGACGACAACATTTGTTGTCGTGGTAATTGCAGCTACTTTTTTGAGTAACGACTTGGAATTTATAGTGACAATACATAGAGTGATTAAAATTGTGCCGTGACATTTTCATCGCGATGGCAGCAACAACGTTGACAACATTTGTGCGATGATATTTGTAGCAGCTATGTTTGTAACGACAATATTTGCGGTGACAACTGCCGCAATGATATTTGTGGTTAGAATGTTTGTAGTGACAATATTTTCACGACAACATTTGTTGTAGTGGTAATTGCAGCACTTTGTTTGAGTAACGACATGGACAATTTATAGTGACAATACATAGAGTGATTAAAATTGTGGCCGTGACATTTTCATCGCGATGGCAGCAACAACGTTGACAACATTTGTAGCGAAGATATTTGTAGCAGCTATGTTTGTAACGACAATATTTGCGTGACAACTGCCGCAATGATATTTGTGGTTAGAAATTTGTAGTGGCAATATTTTCGACGACAACATTTGTTGTGTGGTAATTGCAGCTACTTTGTTTGAGTAACGACATGGACATTTATAGTGACAATACATAGAGTGATTAAAATTGTAGCCGTGACATTTTATCGCGATGGCAGCAACAACGTTGACAACATTTGTAGCGATGATATTTGTAGCAGCTATGTTTTGTAACGACAATATTTGCGTTGACAACTGCCGCAATGATATTTGTGGTTAGAATGTTTGTAGTGACAAATTTGCAGCCCACAACCCTTTGTTTTTAGTTTTTAATTGCCCAAACAACTTTTTTTTTAGTAAGACTGGAAATTTATAGTGCCCAAAAAATAGAGTGATTAAAATTGTGGGCCGGTTTAAAATTTTCATTCCACGGAGGGCAAACAACAACGTTGACAAAAATTTGTAGCAAGAAAATTTTTTTGCAGCCCTTTTTTTAAGGGCAAAATTTGCGGGGGGCAACGCCGCAATGTTTTTTGTGGTTGAAAGTTTTTTAGTGAAAAATTTTTTCACGACAAACATTTGTTTGTGGTAATTGCAGGGAGCAAATTTTTTTTGGGGTAACGACTGGGGAAATTTTATTGTGACAAAAAAATAGAGTGATTAAAATTGGTTTTCCGGGGGAAATTTTTA
>JBBMOL010001002.1:0-53174 GCA_037954665.1 Laguncularia racemosa | reverse complement strand
TTGGTTATGGTTATTAACAAGCTCTAACAACCTATCTCTCCTTACTTCCTCGATAACCTCGGACAAGCGCTTTGAATTATTTCTCTTATTGATTAAACAACCCTTAGACAAGCGCTTAGGATTTAATCTATCAATAGCATTAAGATCTAGAGAGACTACCAATTCATGCCAGTAGATTATAACCTATTTAAACATGATCACACACCTCCATAACATGAATTCGATCATCTCTTTTATAACCAAACATGTTATTGCGTCACTAAGACTAGAACAATCAAACAATTACGGATTTGACGTGCTAGTTGACAATATATTAACTTGCTAATTGAGTAGAAGAGCTCTATTCATACCAATCAACAAAGATAATAATGACAAAATGATCAGAAGATATATGAATACCCGAAAGCAAAGAATAGAATAAATACAAGTCAATTAGACCTCACAATTCGTGGAGAATTAAACATCTATGACCCTTTGGCTAGAAAAGTAGCTTAGCTACTCATTTTCATCAAGAAAACGAAAATAAAAGATAGGAACATAATGAACCCGGTTGCTTGCTCTGCCTCCGTGTTTCCTTCTTCAAGATCCAAGATTCCAAAGTTCAAAAGTTGTTCTAACCCTCTAGGGTTAGCTCTATTTATACTATTAGATGGATAGCATGTGATCTTTTGCTAGCAAGATACGAAAATATCTTTCCTTTTTCAAGTAGATTTCGAGAAGTGAAAATACGTCTGCCTGGCACGCCCCACCACACGGCCGTGGGTTAAGTCGTGCCATCCTCTGTGCATATTCTTCAAGTCTTCAACCGCGCCCAGTGTAATATACGGTTACACACACGGCCAGATTTCAAGCCGTGCCTTAGTCTATGCATAATCTTCAAGTCTTCATCCGTGTCCAGTGTGTAGCACGGTTACAACCACGACTAGATTTCAAGCCGTGTCTTCATCTGGTTGATGTTCCACACTTTCTTCTCCTTGGCACATCTATCTTCCACCACGGCTTCAAGCACGGTTTATCCCACGGGTTCCACCACGGCCGTGCCTTAAGCCGTGTCTATCTCTGTTCAAAGTCCTCATTTTCGCCTTCTTGTCCAGTGTGTAACAAGGTTTGAACCTTTGCCGTGCCTCAAACCGTGCTTCCTCCGGTGGTGTAATTTCTTGTCTTGATCCAAGTTGTAGATGACTTCTCTAAAATACTTGAATTAGCATCCTTGACTCCATTTAACCTGATTTATCACGATGATAGAATTAAAGTACCATTTCCTTATGATTTCTATAAAATCAATAAAAATTTAACACAATTTATACTATAAAGATTGAGTATAAAATGGCTCTATCAGTAGCTTAGCTACTCATGTTCATCAATAAAACGAAAATAAAAAGTAGAGACATGATGAACTCGGTTGACTGCACTGCCTCCAAGATGATGCAAAGATTCCAGATTAAAAGATTCAAAAGTTGTCCTCACCCTCTAGGGCTGGTTCTATTTATATTGTTAGAGGGATGGCATTTGATCTTTTGCTAGCAAGATACGAAAATATCTTTCCTTTTCCAAGTAGATTTCGAGAAGTGAATCTTCGTCTGCCTGGCACGCCCTACCACACGGCCGTGGGTCAAGCCGTGCCTTCCTCTGTGCATAATTCACGTATCATCTTCCGTGTCCAGTGTGTAGCACGGTCTTCACCACGGCTAGATCTTAGGTCGTGCCTTCCTCTGTGCATAATCAACAAGTCTTCTCCTTGGCACGTTTAGCTTCCGCTACGGCTTCAAGCACGGTTTCTCCTACGACTGCCACCACGGCCGTGCCCTAAGCCGTGTCTCTCTCTGTTGAAAGTCCACATTTTCGCCTTTTCGTCCAGTGTGTAACACGGTTTGCGCCATGGCCGTGCCTCAAACCGTGCTTCCGATACACGGCCGTGTACTTCAACCGTGTATCTTCCTGTTGATTCAAAACCAAGTACACGGCCGTGTACTTCAATTACACGCCCATGTACTTCCCTCCGGCGGTGTAAATCCTTATCTTGATCCAAGTTGTAGATGACTTCTCTAATTTACTTGAATTAGCATCCTTGACTCCATTTAACCTGATTTATCACCATAATAGACTTAAGTACCATTTCCTTATGATTTCTATAAAATCAATAATGAATTAACACAATTTATACTATAAAAATTAAGTATAAAATGGCTCTTTCAAAAACTTAGGATGAACCCTAATTTCTCACGAAATTTGAAGCAAAGATATGTGTATTCTCCTATCAAAACCCTACTTAAGCAAGTATTTATCTTGCTCCCTGTAGGGTTAAGATGACTAGAAAATTACAACTATGCCACTATAGAGTGGCCGATCCTAAAACACCAAAATACAACCAAATAAAATATCTCAAAAGCTTACAAAATAAATGGTTCAAAGAAATAAATTGCAAGTACAGAAGATAATAATCTTCAAAGAGCCGGTTCATCGAGCCATTATTGATCACGGCGAGTGATGTGTGTAACCCTAGGTATGTTAAACCTAGAACCCCGACGATGCTAGTTGGTTTCAATTACCCCGACGATTGTCTTAAATAAGTGATGCGTAACTAGACCCCTATCAAACTTGTTGGCTGTAACCTAAGTTATCGAAAGTTATTCCTAGTAATTCGGTTAAGAAGCCTATGGAAAAGTTCTTTTGTAAAAAAACAAAAAGAGGCATTTCGTATCTCACGAAAAAGATGTGTTTTCATATATCAAAGTTAAGATGTCCTCATGGCCGGCCCTTGCACGGCTTATATATAGTCATACGAGAATATGGAAAACTTAAGTTACCTAATCTATTTGTTCCTTATCCTCATATAACCAAGTAGGCAACTAAATAATATAAATTACAAACCAAAACAATATTAAAAAATATAACAACAAAATCGCAAATTTCCTTTCCTATTTCAGTTCATTATATAATATTTCTTATTCTAGAACTTCAAATCCTTGCTTTTCTTCCATGGAAACATGAATGACATTAATAGGTGTTGGTTCTCCTTTCATGTAATTTGATTCCTTGGCTTGTAGGTCCATAACCGGTCCTTATAGAGCATCATTCATCCTCTTTGCTCTAGCTCGGGTCATTGGTCCTCCAATTCCTTGCAATGGATCTTAAGTCCTTGGTTTTGTCTTCTTAAGTGCTAGATGATCCTCATCATTCCTCCTTCCTCAAAAAGATCCGTCCTCAAATCACCTGCATTATAAAAAGTAAGATAAAAAACATTACAATTGCGCTTATATTACCATAGTGACTCAACAAATCAATCTTGTAGGTGTTGTCATTGATGCACTCCAAGACTTGGAAAGATCCCTCTCTTCTAGGATGTAATTTAGGCTTTTGTTGTGGTGCAAATATTTCTTTTCTCAAATGTGCCCAAACCTTTTCTCCTAGATGAAACACAATTTTGATATCTCCCTTTGGTATTGGCCACTCCCAAATCACATCCAATTTCTTCTCATCCACAGCTATGCCATCTGTACTTGCCACAAGGCTAAAAGAAAACACCATACTAGGTAACAAAAGGTTAGTGTCAATATAAGTAAAATAAACATCCTTATACATAAGTACAAATAGTTGTTTCCTTGCCAACATTGCACTCTCACACTCACATTTTCTTACAATTTTCTCTCCTCTCAGTGTTTCAGACTCTCTTCCCTCATAACTCACTAGTGTTTCTCTCTCACTCTTTTCTTTTTTCTCTCCCTGTTCTCGCACACTCTCGTGTTTCACTCTAACTTCTTTGGCAATTTTCACTTGGTCCTCGCAAGCTTCTCATGGTTTCTATGGAGTTAAAACCACCTTCCTTTTGTTTAGAACAAAAGAATATTGGTTCTTGTACCCATTGTACATAACCTTTTTGTCAAACTGCCATGGTCGCCTTAACAATATGTGGCTAGCTTTCATAAGTACCACATCACACATAAACTCATCTTTGTAACTTCCTATGGAAAAGGCTATAAGTACTTTCTTAGTCACCTTAACCTCCCCACAATCACTCAACCACTGCAATCAATATGGTCTAGGATGCTTCACTGCTTTCAACTGCATCTTTTCTACTAGCAAGGTGCTAGAAACATTAGTGTAGCTGCCACTAACGATTATCAAGCTACAAACTTTACCCTGCACATGACACCATGTATGAAAAATGTGTTCATGCTGGATCCCCTCACCATCCTCCTAGGGTTGTACACTAAGCACTCTCCTCGTAACATACAACTCGCCACTCACGGGTCCCTCTAAGTCAACATCCTCATACTCCTGTGATGGTGACTCCTCCTCCTCTTCAAAGCTCACACTCTCTACATCTCCACTATTACTGATAATCATAGCCCTCTAATTTGGACATTGGGATGCAATGTGCCCAAATCCCTGACACCTAAAACACTTTATATCTCTCGTCTTGGAAGGGGGTTTAGTGTTAGTCTTTCCCTTAGGTGCAGCAACTGGATTCTTAGCCCTCACGTCCTCCTTAGGCTTTGAATCGGTGGAGTTTCTCTTCCACGTGACTTCCATGGAGTTTTGGCAGTCGAGCCAGTCCTCTACTCACTCTTGTATTTTAGCTACCGCTCTACTTTAATAGCTCTATACAGTAACTCTTTCATATCTAAGTAATGGTAAAGATCTACTACATTAACTATCTCCCGATTCAACCCATTGATGAATCTAGCCACAGTGGCCTCATCATCCTCCTCAATTCTCACCCTAATCATGGTCATCTCCAACTCTTTGTAATAATCCTCTACACTATTATTCCCTTGAGTCAACCCTTGGACTTTCCTAAGTAAGTCCCTATGATAGTGACTAGGAATAAAACACTTCTGCATGATCGTTTTCATCTCCTCCCAAGTGCTAACAGGTTGCTCTCCATACTTGTGCCTATTTCGCACCAACTAATCCCACCATATACTAGCGTAATCTGAAAAATCTACTGCAGCTAATTTTATCTTTTTCTCCTCAGTGTAGTTATGACATTCAAACACATGATCCATCTTCCTCTCCTATTCTAAATACAATTCCGAATCATTCTTTCCTTAAAAAGTTGGGATTTTCAACTTAATACTACCTAAATTACTATCATGCCTCTAGATACTTCCCCTATCCCTCACGTGTTGGTAATCTCCAAAATCAGATTCCTCCTCTTCATCTATCCTAACTCCTCCCCTATTCTGTCTACCTACTCTTTGCTTGATAGTAGTATTGCTAGACGATTCCCTACTCCTTTCCATCCTATCCATCCTGTCATGGATCTGCTCTAATTCATCCGTTAGGATCCTCTTCATCTCCCCCATCAATTCCTCAAACATCACCCGACTTTCTCCTCCATTAGTGTTCTGTCCTAACATAATTCTAATAATTTGTAGCAAGTTACAATCACAATCACAAGAAATATATAAGTGTATTCCTCACACTCACTCGTGTACTACTCACAAATGATATGCTCACAATTCCACTCGTGTATATCTCTCACAAAATATGATCTCACAACCTACTTTTTGTAATTCATTTGCTAGGAACTCAATTTGGAACTCCTAAACTCAAATTACTAAGTTAACACTTATGATTACTATCGGTTTTTAATCACGGTGACAATTTGGAAATTAGAAGCAAATTTCAATAGCTACAACACACAAGAGAACTCGGAAACAAGAAAATTAATTCTTTTGAATGCAATCTCAAGAGGATATAATTTGCACCAAAATACAATGAATGAATATGGAATGTAATTTTCGGATGCACAATTTAGAAATCACAAAGCATCTATCACGATTGGAATTGGAAACAATTGATATGGAAAGTAAGTTGACTCAACCAATTATGTAATTGACAATTCAAGAAGCTATCTTGTGATTTCGGCAATTGTAATTCTTTCAAGGCCGAATTCCTTTTTTTTTTTTTTGAATTTCGGTTCATGATTCTTTCTTTTGCAACTGAATTTGATTTTTTTTTCTTTTGTAGATAAGCTGTGAATTTAACACAATTGATTATTCAAGAAAAACCTAAATATCATCGGCCCTAATGGATTGTAATGACCAAACAAGTATGAAATTTGTTTTTCTTTTTTTATAAGACTTCTATCTATGAATACAGAAAAGACAACAGACGAATATGGAAAAGAACAACATAATTTTTTTTATAAATTTTTTTTTTTTCAGATATGAATATGGAAAAGAACAACAGATAAATATGAAAAGAACAACAGACGAGTATGGAAAAGAACAAAAGATAAATATGGAAAAGAACAACAAACAAATTAAAGAAAAGGATAGAATTTACTTGATTCAAGAAGCCGAAGCTCTGATACCAAATGATGCGTGTAACCTTAAGTATGTTAAACCTAGAACCCCGACGATGTTAGTTGGTTTCAATTACCCCGAGGATCGTCTTAAATAAGCAATGAGTAACTAGACCCCAATCAAACCCGTTGACTGTAACCTAAGTTATTAAAAGTTATTCCTAGTAGTTCGATTAAGAATCCTATAGAAAAGTTCTTTTTCAAAAGAACAAAAAGAGGTATTTCATATCTCACGAAAAAGATGAGTTTTCTTATATCGAAGTTAAGATGTCCTCATGGCCGGCCCTTGCATGGCTTATATAGAGTCATACAAGAATATAGAAAACCTAAGTTGCCTAATCTATTTGTTTCCTTATCCTCATGTAACTACGTAGGTAACTAAATAGTATAAATTACAAACCAAAACAATACTAAAAAATATAAACAAACTCGCAAATTCCCATTCCTATTTCGGTTCAATATATAATATTTCTTATTCTAGAACTTCAAATCCTTGTTTTTCTTCCATGGAAACATGAATGACATTAATAGGTATTGGTTCTCCTTTCATGTAATTAGATTCCTTGGCTTGTAAGTCCATAACCAGTCCTTGTAAAGCATCATTCATCCTCTTTTCTCTAGCTCAAGTCATTGGTCCTCCAATTCCTTGCAATGGATCTTAAGTCCTTGGTTTTGTCTTCTTAAGTGCTAGATGATCCTCATCAGTGGGCCATTGGATGAGAATCCGATGATGTCCCTAATTTAACCAATAGTGAAGTTCATGAGGCATCTCGTGAAGAAGGATTGTTATACCTGCTAGATTATTATTGAAAATTTATTAGATAAAGAAAAATATGTAAGCATATAAGTGATTTGGATCATCATCCAAATCAAGTTCCATGTCCATCAAGATCACCGGGAAGATCCCCATCATTTTCCCAATGGAATTAATAAATTTATGATGTGCTCAAAAATCCAAAAGCACATATATACAATTACAATTGTAGAAGTAATTAAACAAATCCACAAATATGGTTGTGACCAAGCTTGAATAACCAAGTATGACATGCTTTGATACCAAATTATGATATGCCTTAATTTGATAAAAGCATATACATATAAACAATTAAACAAACCTCAATTCAAACCCAGTTCAACAAACCTCCAAATGGTGTGAACCCTAAGCCCTTTTGGAATCCAATTTGTAAATCAAACAACCTTAACACCAAATGATGATGTGCTCAATTGGATTAAGCACACAACACGATATCAAATGTAAATCTAATAACAACACTAAAAATTGGCATGAACTTCTTATTCAATAAGCTTCCATGCAAATGAAGAATGGTAATTAACAAGACAATATAGGATGCAATTCCACTAAATTGTAAACAATATAATGATGGAAATCGACCCTACAATTGACGTAAAAATCAAGAACTAAACGAACCAATCCTAATCAAGACTAGATATTACACACTAGCATAAAAAGGAAATCAACCAAGGAAATGATGACTCACAATTCCTTTAGTTGTTACTCGCCACAATTCCTTGAAGAAATTGATAAGAGTCTTATGAAAATTGGGATGAACCCTAACTCTCAAGAAAATTTAGGCAGCCAAATGTATATATTCTCTTCCTCTAAACCCTACTTAAGTAAGTATTTATACTTACTCCTTTAGGGTTAAAATGGCTAAACAATTACAACTATGCCACTAAAGGGTGGCCGGTCCTAAATCCGCAAAATATAATTAAATAAAATGTCCCAAAAGCTTACAAAATAAATGGTTCAAAGAAAAATAACAAAATACAAAAATAGTCTTCACAAGCTGATTCTTCAAATGAATTCGTCGATCTAGCTCGTCTTCAGTTTAGGTTAGTCCATCGATAACCCACAAGCTAAGTCTTAGTGAGTTTGTCCATCGCCTTGTAAAGCCCTACAAGTGTGCCTATTGGAATACATAATACATAAGTAATAGAAAGAGGTTAGTATATAAATAATTCCGGGATCGGTTTGTTCAAAGAGGGCCCTCATCGCCAAGATTTGAAATCCTTTGGCTCTTGCCATAATGATAGGTCTTGTAGGATTTTGATTCCTATCAATTTGACTCAGTAAAAGTTCAGTTGAAAACTATCAACTGCACTATTTTCAATTGAACTTTTTACTTAAGTGTTAAGTCTCATTCTCATAATTTCACCTAGTAGCCCAAACCTAAATTCTGTCAAATTTTATCTACAAGACTAGTACTCAAGCCTAAGCACTCCTTGAGTATTAGTTATAAAATCTTGAACACAGTTGATTAAAGTCTTCTTTAAATTGACTTAAGTCAACTCTCGATAGATGAATAAACAACTCAAGAAAACTTGCGTTAACTTGAGTCAACTCCTTTCTAATTTCATTCAATCTTACCTTAATCACAAGGGTTAATATTATAACACTTATATTAGTAAGATAAAGTTCAAATCAATAGCAAATCAAACCTTGAATGTACTCAAAATTGGTAGTTCCTAAATTTTAAACTAGAAAACCCTAAATGATTAAACTTGCAACCACACCTATTCTTAATTAATTACAATTTTTTTCTCATAGATCATTATCTCAACCTTAATTACCAAATTACATAACTAAATACAAGAAAATCCCCTAAAGATGGACCGGTTGCACATTCCATCAAATGATGCTAACTACAAGTTGTATTTTCCACAAGAATCTTTAAAGTTTTCAAACCTTATCTTATCCTATCACATAAATTAACCCCTTGATGGGAATCCATCCTACGATTCCAGTAGTGGGGGAACTTGACTTGGATGCATGAGCTTAGACATCTACATATGGCCACATTTTATCTAATAATGTTTGATTTTGCACTTTAGCAGGTACATTAATCGGTTTTACAGGATGGCTAAATAACATACACTAAGGATCAACTTGTGGGACATTTTTTGGAGTCACATCTAACAGCCCACAAATTATTCAATTGAAGTAAAGAACTGGCCACTTGAAGACCATTTGTATTTGTATTTGTTGCTAATGAGAATCGGCCACTTTTATTTTTATACTTGTAATTTTAATTCTTAGAATCGGCCACCTAGTGACAACTTTGTAATTTTTGGTTTGTTTTACTCTAATAGGAGTAAGTATAAATACTTACTAACGAGGGTTTTTAGGGAGCTTTTTTGATATTTTGACAAAACACACACATGTTGCCATGAGACTCACCCTCTTGCATGCATCTACTCTTATCAATTTCTTTGGAAATTGTGGCAAGTTTAGCTTAGGAATTCTTGTGAGTTATATCAAGATTTTTTAAGTTGCATTCGATTATTGCTAGTGAGTAATATCTAGTTATAATTGGTTGATCTTTTATGTGTTCTTTTCATGCTAAATTAGGGTTCATGTATTGCTAGGATTACAAGCCAATTGTAAAAATTGGAATTGCATTGTTCCTAAGTAATTGCTTGGTATTGGAATTCCCTCGTAGTACTTCTAATTTGGTTCACACCATTTGAGATTATTAATCCTTTAATTCACGCCAATTAGGGATTTGTCTTCATTTTGTTCATCACTCCGTTTTGAGTCCAATTTGTGCGGTTGATTATTCATTTGTATTATGTGCTTGTGATTTGGATTCTTAAGCACATCATATTTTTGGTATCAGAGTACGGTTTTGAGAAAGGGAATTATGTGAGCTTCATTTGTCAATTAAGGTTCTTGAAGTTGATTTCTTGATCCAAAATTATTGAAGTGAAATTGTAATTGAATGTGGTTTTCTTGCATTTTAATTATTGTTGTTGAAGTGGATGTGGATTACTTGTAGTAGCATTTGTTTTTTTTCTAGAACTTATCGTAAGGGAAGGAGGAGTGTTCCTTTGTTCTTGTTCGGAATTGAAGCTACTTCCATTGAGACAAAGAAGAGTGAATTATTTGTTGGTGATTTTAGAAATTGAGGTTGTCATTTGCAAATTTTCAGATTTGCATTGCGTAGGAAATTAGGAAGTTATTTGAAATTCAAACACATTCATTAAATTGAAGAAGTTATTGTATAATAGTTGATTAATGTTATTTGAATTTGAATTTGCTTCTTACCATTTGTGGAAAGGTTGCATTAAGAGTGGTATTTTGAATTTGTTGAGCCGTGAAGTGTAAGTAGTGTTGTGGTTTAAAGGGAGTTGCAATGTGTTATGTTGTGTGTGTTTTGAGTTGAAGGTGTTACATGTAAAGTGGAGTGGTGTTTGAAAACTTGCACCGTGATTGTGTTATGTGTTTCTGGTGGAGTTGTGTTATGAAGGGTGTTGCAACATGTGGTGTTGTGTGTATAGTGGTGAAAGGGTGCTGCACATGAAGTGGAGGTGTGTGATTGTGCCATGATTAAAAAGGGAATCATAGTAGTTAAATTTGAATTTCAAAACAAGCATTAAAGTGGGGAAGTTATTATGTATTAATGCTTAAACACTTGCTTAGTTGAATTCAATAACTTACTATTTGGAAGTGTTTAATTATTATTCCACTTGTTGTTACCGTAATTGAAGTGTAGGGGAGTGTGTGTTGCATTGGTTGATTATTACACCGTGGGTGTGTAAGTGTGTGTGTTGTCGTGGTGTGTGAAGTTAAGTAGAGTTTTGTGTTTATTTTTTTGTAAGTGGTTTGATTGTTGTGTGGTGGGTGAAGTGTGGTTGTAGTGAAGGGAGTGTACTACATTGTTTTAGACTATATTTGTACTTCGACAAATCAAATCCACAACTATGTTGAATGATAGTGTGAATGGGGGAATTGGCAATGAGGCCAATAGCCAAGTTGGTGGAGGACAGGGTCATTGTACTGTAGGTGAGAGAACCTTGGAGGAACAGCTTTAGGACCTCACCACTATTGTTGCTACACTAGCAACAAGGATTGATAGGATGACGATGCCACAACCACCAGTAGCGAATCCTCAAGCACCACTACCTAGAGTAGCTCCTCAAAACGTTCAAAAGGAGGGAGCAATAGGAGGAAATATAGGAAGGAGAGTGGAAGGAGATCATCATGCCTTTAGGGAGGAGAGAGATGATAACTTTAGGGCCAATTCATACCTGAATAGGGATTTCAGGCCACCTAGGGAACTAAAATATGTGAAGCTGCAGATGCCTTCATTTGATGGCAAAGGCTTAGTAGACGTTTACTTGGATTGGGGAGGATAAGGTTGAAGGCCTTTTTGAGTGTTATGAGATCGATGATAACACTAGAGTTCATCTTCCTGCTATGGAGTTCATGATGTGCCTAAAAATCCAAGCACATGAATACAATTGCAATTGTAGAATCAATTAAACAAATTCCACAAATGACGTGATTCCAATTGCCACGTGACCCTAATTTGCGTGGAACAATAGCTTTGATACCAAATTATGATATGCCTTAATTTGATAAAAGCATATACATATAAACAATTGAATAAACCTCAATTCAAATCCGATTCAACAACCCTCTAAATAGCATGAACCCTAAGCCCTTTTGGAATCCAATTTGTAAATCAAACAACCTTAACACCAAATGATGATGTGCTCAATTAGATTAAGCACACAACACAATATCAAATGTAAATCCAATCACCAACAACACTAAAATTGGTGTGAACTTCTTACTCAATAAGCTTCCACATAAATGATGAATGGCAATTAACAAGACAATATAGGATACAATTCTACTAAATTGTAAACAATATAATGATGGAAATTGACCCTACAATTGACGTAAAAATCAAGAACTAAATGAACCAATCTTAATCAAGACTAGATATTACACACTTGCATAAAAGGGAAATTAACCAAGGAAATGATATAACTCGCAATTCCTTTAGTTGCTACTTGCCACAATTTCTTGAAGAAATTGATAAAAGTCTTGTAAAATTTGGGATAAACCCTAACTCTCACAAAAATTTGGGTAGCCAAATGTGTATATTCTCCTCCTCTAAACCTTACTTAAGCAAGTATTTATACTTACTCCCTTTAGGGTTAAAATGGCTAAATAATTACAACTATGCCACTAAAGAGTGGCCGGTCCTAAGTCCCTAAAATATAATCAAATAAAATATCCCAAAAGCTTACAAAATAAATGGTTCAAAGAAAATAACTAAATACAAAAATAGTCTTCACAAGTCGATTCTTCAAATCGATTTGTCGGTCCAGCTCATCTTCGGTTTAGGTCGGTCCATAGATAACCCACAAGCTAAGTCTTAGTGAGTTTGTCCATCACTCTGTAAATCCCCATAAGTGTGCCTGCTGAAATAAACAATACATAATAGAAAAGAGGTTAGTATATAAATAATTCCGGGATCGATTTGTTCAAAGAAGACCCTCATCACTAAGATTTGAAATCCTTTGTCTCTTGCCCTAATGATAGGTCTTGTAGGATTTTTATTCCTATCAGTTCATAGGTTATGCCACCTTGTGGTGGAAGAATCTGGTGATCAGTAGGCGAAAGGATGGAGAGACTGAGATACACACCTGGAGAGACATGAAATGGGTTTGAAGGAATAGGTTCTTTCTTGAGCACCATAGGCAAGAACTATTCATGCGTCTATAAACATTGAGATAGGGAGGCAAAATAGTAGATGACTATGTCTAGGAGTTTGAAATGTTAATGATCAGATGTAGGTCAGTAGAGCCTCCTATGCAAACCTTAGCATGTTTTATGTCTGGATTGAAGTACGAGATAGCTTGTGTTGTTGAGTTGCAAAAATATAGTACACTTAATGAGGCTATACAGTTAGCCTTGAAAGTGGAAAGGCAGAGGCGATCCAATCCATTCTAGGTTACTAGTAACATGCCTAGTACTATTACTAAGCCCATGGCGGCTGATGGTTAGTTGGGTGGACTAAAGGGAGCAAGTGAGCATGCCATGGCAATAGACAGAGTTATCCCTAACATAGAAAAGGAGAAAATTGTTTCTGGGAAAAGCAAAGAGGTAGTTGGATCTGATGTTAGGCAAATAGTACCGGGGTCGACTAGTGGGAAGAAGCGCCAGATTAAATGTTTCAAATGCATGGGATTTAGACATATGGCTGCACAGTGTCCCAATAAAAGAGTAATGACTGTTATGGAGGGCATCAAAGAAGAAGATGAGGATGAAGCTGTTGAGCCTACAGATTTATCCATGGCCTTGCATTGGTTAGATGACTAAGGTAGTCTATATGTTACACAGAAGGCAAAGGTGCCGATCAGTATAGGAGAAAAATACAGTGATGAGATTATTTGTGATGTGCTTCCTATGTGTGCCTTTCACTTATTGTTAGGTAGACCCTAGTTATTTGATAGAAAAGTGTTACATGATGGATTCAGAAACACTCACATGTTTCAAAAGGATGGTAAGCAGATAGTCTTAACTCCTATGTCTCCATCTGAGGTGCGCTCTTTCCAAGAAATAATTAGAAATACCTTTGGTTCTTCCAAAATTCCAGCAAACAAATAAACAAAGACACTAGGTTTCAGTCTAAGAGAAGACCCCTTAGATTTGAGGGCAAATCTTTCAAAGGCCTGAGGAGATAATGGGAATCCATCCTACGGTTCCAGTAGTAGGGGAACCTGACTTGGATGCATGAGCCTAGACATCCACATATGGCCACATTTCATCTAATAATGTTTGATTTTTCACTTTAGCAAGTACATTGATCGATTGTACAGGATGGCTAAATAACATGCATTAAGGATTAACTTGCGAGACATATTTTGGAGTCACATCTAATGGCCTACAAATTGTTCAATTGAAGTAAAGAATCAGCCACTTGAAGATCATTTGTATTTGTATTTGTTACTTATGAGAACCAGCCATTTTGATTTTTATACTTGCAATTTTGATTCTTGGAACCAGCCACCTAGTGGCAACTTTGTAATTTTTGGTTTGTTTTACCCTAATAGGAGTAAGTATAAATACTTGCTAACTAGGGTTTTTAGGGAGCTTTTTTTGATATTTTGACAAAACATACACTTTTTGCCGTAAAAGTCACCTTCTTGCATGCATCTACTCTTATCAATTTCTTTGAAAATTGTGGCGAGTTTAGCTTAGGAACTCTTATGAGTTATATCAAGATTTTCTAAGTTACATCCGATTATTGCTAGTAAGTAATATCTAGTTATAATTAGTTGATCTTTTATGTGTTCTTTTCACGCCAAATTAGGCTTAATGTATTGCTATAATTACGAGCCAATTGTAAAGATTGGAATTGCATTATTCCTTTGTAATTGATTGGTATTGGAATTCCCTTATACTACTTCTAGTTTGGTTCATGCCATTTGAGATTGTTAATCCTTTAATTCACACCAATTGGGGATTTGTCTTCATTTTTTTCTTGATTGGAACCAAATTCCTATAAGACCTATCACTAGGGCAAGAGCTAAAGGATTACAAAATTTGGCAATGAGGGTCCTCTTTAAACAAACTGACCCCGAAAATCTTTATACTAACTTCTTTTCTATTACTTATTTGTTGTACATTCCAACAGGCATACTTGTTAGGTTTTACAGGGCGATGGACAAACTCCTTAAAAACTCAACTTGTGGGTTATTCATGGACCGATATAAACCGAAGATGAACTGAATCAACAAATTACTCGCTTGACTTAAAGAACCGGCTCTTTGAAGACTATCTTTGTATTTGTTATTTTATTTTTGAACTGGTCACTTTGTAATCATTTTTTGGACATTTTGATTTGCTTATATTTTGGTTGAATTAGAACCGGCCACATTACTGGCATAGGGCATAAATCTTTTGACATTTTAGCCCTAATTAGAGCAAGTATAAATACTTGCTAAGTAGGGTTTATAAGGGGCTTTTTTGAACATTATTTTTCAGATTTGAAAATCGTGAGGGTCTCCTCCATTTTCATGTGAACTCTTATCATTTCTTGATTAAAGTGTGACAAGTGGGATTTGATCCTTGTTGTGTATAATATCAACAACGTCAAACCCATCCTAATTCCCAACTAGTGAGTAATATTTGGTGAGGAATTAGTTTATCCTTCTTGTTATCTCATTCACGTAATTTTTAGGGTTATAATTCAATTTTGATTTCATACCCTTTTGATTGTGTATTATGTAATTGAATTCTCAATTGCATTTGTGTACATGTAATTAGATCTTTGAGCAACTTGTTTTATAAATTCAAATTCATAAGGGATTAGGGTTCACACCATTTGTGAACTTGGTTCTTGATTGATATTGCTTCAATTTTTTGTGTGTATGTGCTTTGGTCATTTAAGCACATCATCTTTTTTGGAGCGTGTTGTTTCATGCAAATTAGGGTCACTTAGCAATTTTTTCTTCACGCCATTTTGGAGATTGGTTTAATTGGTCTTTCAATTAGTTTTTATGTGTTTGGATTCACTCTTGAGGCACATCATCTATTTGGTATCAGAGATTTGGTTGTGAGAAGGGATTTGTGTAAGTGTGAATTAAAAAATTAGGGTTCTTAATTTTAGTACCTTGATCCGAGTTATGGAATTAGAAATTGAATTATTTGATTGTGTTGTTGTGGTGTTATACTTGTTGCTTGTTGTTGTAGACGTAGAGTACTTGCAATATTCCTTGTCTCCTTGAGTTAGCCGTGAGTGATTAAGGGGAAGTGAACATTGTGATCATTTGAGGGAAGTGAAATTTGAAGCTTAGAAGAGTGTGATTTTGAATTGTGTAGGGGATTTCGAAAATTGAGTAGTGTGTTTGCAATTTTCAGATTGCATTGTGTGGAAAAAAGGAAATCATTTGAATTCAAACATCCATTAACTTGAAGTAGTTATCGAGTAGCATTAAGGAGTGTTGTTTGAATTTGAATTATCTTACCTTTTATGGAAAAGGTTGCATTTAGTGGAGTTATTTGAATTGTTGTTTGCTGCCTTTGTATGTGGATTGCATTGTGAGTTGCAATGTGAAGTGTTGTGGCAAGGAAGTGTTATATTTTAAAATGTTATGTTATTGTTTGAAAGGCTGCATCGTGTGTGTATGTAATGTAAGTGGCGGTGTAGATTGTTGTGTGTGTAGTGGTGATTGAAGTGGTTGCACCATGAATGTGTGTAGTGTGTGTAGCGGTGTGGATTTGAAGAGTTGTGTGTGGTGTAAGGTGCTGCACATGAAGACTAAGTGTGAGTGTGAAACCATGACTAAGAAAGGAAAATTAAGTAGTGAAGTTTAAAATTCAAAAACAAGCATTTAAGTGTGAAAGTTAATGAAACTCATTACTTAAATACTTATTTAGTTGAATTCAATATCTTAGCTACTTGGAAGTGTTTATTTGTGCTTCATTTATTTTACTATACTTGAAGTGTCAAGAAGTATTTATTGTAACATTAGATGCTTAATTGCACCGTGGATGTATAGGAGGTATTGGTGTATTGTTATTATATAAGTGAACCGTGGAGTATTTTGTTTTCTTTGTAGTGGTTGTTGTGTAGCTTTAAAGTGAAGTCTTTATGGAGGTTTGTATTGCACCGTGAGTGTAAGTGTAGTGTAAGGTTGAGGTGTGTTGGTTGTGACGTGGTGTGAAGTGTGTTGTTGGCTTATTAAAGTTAGTAAGCAAACATGTCAAATAATTTGTATCCTTCTACTAATTCACTACGTCGAGTATTAACTTCTTCTCCAACCATTGATGATGGGAAAAGAGAAAATTTGTTTCATACTTCTTGTAGGTTACAAGGTAACTTATGTGTCATTATCATTGATGGTGGTAGTTGTACTAATGTTGTAGTTGCCTCATTAGTATCAAAATTGTAACTTGTAACTACCCCACATCTAAAACCCTACACTTTACATTGGTTAAATGAGTAGGGGAGTCTTCATGTGAATCAAAAAGCTAGGGTACCTTTCAATATAGGGGATAAATACTGTGATGAGATTAAATGTGATATTCTACCTATGTGTGTATCCCATATGTTGCTTAGCAGGTCGTTGTTATATGACAGGATGGTCTTACATGATGGGTATAGAAATACTTATATGTTCCAACAGGATGGTAAACATATAGTATTGAACCCTATATTACCATCAAAGGTCTATGAGATACAAAGACAGATAAGTCAACCATTAGAGATTCCCGAGGATGCTAGTCACATAAGCCAACCTTCAGAGGACCAAACTATTTAGAAACAAATATGCCAATCTTTAGAGGTTCATAGTCACATGAGCCAACCTTCAGAGGACTAAATTGTTCAGAAATAGATGTGCCAACCTTCAGAGGTTCCTAAGGTTCATAGTCAAATGAGCCAACCTTTAGAGGACCAAACTGTTCAGAAGCATATGTATCCACCATCAGAGGTTCCTGAAGTTCATAGTCAGTTGAGTAAACCATTAGAGGGCCAAGAGGTTCAAAGACATATAGGTGAAACGGGAAAGGAGAAAGCAATATCGGTGGAACAATTTGAGGTAGGGGAGGTCTTAGTGGATGAGGGACCATTATATGTGTTGTAGATGAGATATATCCTAGAGATGGAGGAGCGAAAGCAACCACCCCTTGTGGTATTTCAAATACTGGGATACTGTAGTGATAATTCTTCAGATAACTTACTAGGAGGATACAAAGTCTCTACTACAATTGACCTATCAAATTTGAGGACAAATCTTCTTGAGGCCTGAGGAGATGATAGGAATCAAAATCCTACAAAACCTATCACTAAGCAAGAGCCAAAAGATTACAAAATTTGGTGATGAGGGTCCTCTTTGAACAAACCAACCCTAGAAATCTTTATATACTAACTTCTTTTCTATTACTTATTTGTTGTACATTCTAATAGGCATACTTGTCAAGTTTTACAGGGTGATGCACAAACTCACTAAAACTTAGCTTGTGGGTTATTCATGGACCAACATAAACCGAAGATGAACTGAACCAACAAATTACTCGCTTGACTTAAAGAACTGACTCTTTGAAGACCATCTTTGTATTTGTTATTTTATTTTTGAACCAGTCACTTTGTAATCGTTTTTGGGACATTTTCATTTGCTTATATTTTGGTTGAATTAGAATCGGCCACATTAGTGGTATAGGGCGGAAATCTTTAGACATTTTAACCCTAATTGGAGCAAATATAAATACTTGGTAAGTAGGGTTTGTAAAGGGTATTTTTGAACATTATTTTCCAAACTTGAAAACCATGAGGGTCTCCTCCATTTTCACATGAACTTTTATCATTTCTTGATTGAAGTGTGGCGAGTGGGATTTGATCCTTGTCATGTGTAATATCAACAATGTCAAATCTATCCTAATTCCCAACTAGTGAGTAATATCTAGTGAGGAATTAGTTTACCCTTCTTGTTATCTCATTCACGCAATTTTTAGGGTTATAATTCAATCTTGATTTCATACCCTTCTGATTGTGTATTATGTAATTGAATTCTCAATTGCAATTGTGTACTTGTAATTGGATCTTTGAGCAACTTCTTTTACAAATTCAGATTCGTAAAGGATTAGGGTTTACACCATTTGTGAACTTGGTTCTTGACTGATATTACTTCAATTTATTGTGTGTGTGTGCTTTGGTCATTTAAGCACATCATCTTTTTTTGGAGAGTGTTGTTTCATGTAAATTAGGGTCACTTGGCAATTTGTTCTTCACGCCATTTTAGAGATTGGTTTAATTGGTCTTTCAATTAGTTTTTATGTGCTTGGATTCACTCTTGAGGCACATCAGTTCATCACACCATTTTGAGTCCAATTTATGCAGTTGATTATTCATTTGTATTATGTTCTTGTGATTTGGATTCTTAAGCACATCACCCCTCATCATGCCTTATCATGACTTATCTCCTTAGTCTTAAATTTAACAAAGCAATTGATTGACTTATCCTCCATGATGGCATGTAAAATGGATAAAAAATTAACATTACATGACCAGACCTTTCCCTTCTATTTGGCGTGTAATTCCTTCTAGCACATGTCTAATTACTTTAGCCCAAAACCATCATTCCCTAAACTTATATAATCTCGACTAACTGCATGAAAATTCCACCAATAAGCTATTGGTAAGCTTCAATCTACACATGCATATCAAAACTTCATTTTCACAAGATCACATCTCATCCTATCCCATCCTATCTAATCTTATCTTATCCCTATCATTTCTTATCCGATTCAATCCTAATCTCATCATTTCTAGCCTAGGAAAATGGCATAGACAATGACACTTAATGACTAGTTGAAAGATAAGAAGAGTACCCATGTGATTTTATTTAATTTGCAATCATTTACCATACATCACCTTACCTTACCCTAACTCATAATTACCTAACTTATCCTACTTTATCCGAAGGCATATTTGCTACCCTAAACCAGCCAATAATTCTCTCTCTTAGGCATGGAAACTTAGACCTAATAATATACCAAACAACAAAGACAAATCATTATAAAAAGGGGAAGGTAAAAACCATGGTTAATGAGTAACATTCCACCCTTAGTTTTCACACCATTATCTATTCCATTCCCACTTACTTTCTTACTTAAATTTCCACTTCATTGATAAATTCAAATACTCATGTAGCCCCAATATGCTCAAGACCAATTACAAGTTCACAAATGCAAATGATTATCCAATTGAATGATACACGATCAAGATGTCATGAACCCTAAATTGAAAATGAAACCTAAAATGGCATTAAAAATGATAGAAAAAGAAAAACTAATTCCTCACCAGATATTACTCACTAGTTAGAATTAGGATGGATTTGATATTGTTGATATTACACACAACAAGGATCAAATCCCACTCGCTACACTTCAAGAAGAAATGATAAGAGCAAATAGCATGAAAGGAAGTGTCCCTTACGGTTTTCAATATCTGAAAAATGATGTGTCAAAAAGTCCCTTACAAAACCTAATTAGCAAGTATTTATACCCTACTCTAAACAAGGAAATTACAACAATGCCAAATAGTCAAAAATCAGTCCTATGAGTTACTTGAAGAACTGATTCTCCACTTGAAAGAGAAGTGAAGATGGCCGGTTTTTCTCAAGTGAAATTTAAATGAAATGAATGTCGGTTCCTCTTGTCTTTGTAGGTTCAAACTGGTTTATAATGGACTGTAATCCATTCACAAACCAATTGCTATTGTACTTAATTGCCTTCTTGTAAAAACCGACAAAAACGTACTTGCTAAAATGTAAAAAAAAATACTATAAAAAAAATAAAGATAAAATTTGAATGCCTAGGTTCCATTTAGTTCAAGTAGGCTTCCCAATGCCGAGTCTAGAAGTTTGATTTCCATCATCTCCTCGGGCCTCTGAAAGATTTGTCCTCAAATCTAATGGGTCTTTTCCTAGGCTAAAATCCCTTGTTTGCATGTGTTTGTCGCCCTAAAGTCTTGAGTGCCCATTAGTTTTGTTGATCTGCTCTTGAAATTTGTGTACTTCAGTTAGAGACATAGGAGTCAAGACAACCCGTGCACCATCCTCCTGAAACACATAAGTGTTTCTAAACCCATCATATAGCACCTTCCTGTCAAACAACCAAGGCCTACCCAGTAGTATATGAAAGGTGCACATAAGAAGAACATCACAAACAATTTCGTCATGATATCTATCTCCTATGCTGAAAGGCACCTTAGCCCTCTATGTAACATGAAGACTACCCCATCCACTCAGCCAATGTAATTTATAAGGCTGTGGATGTGGACTAGTGACTAGTTGCAATCTATTTACTAATGCAGCAGCTATGACATTAGTGCAACAACCACCACCAATGAAAAAAGCACACAAGTTACCTTAAACTTGACAAGGCGTATGGAATAGGTTTTCCCTCTGTATGTCCCTAACATCTGGAGATACAGTCATGACCCTATGCAACACATTAATAGATAGATATTTATTATTTCCCTTGTCTTCATGTGTCTCAACATCTGGATCATCATAATACTCCTATAGTACTATTGACAAGTCTGTAGGCTTAACTGCTTCTTCTTGACCATCTTCACTATTTCCCTCAATAACAGTCATGATTCTTTGGTTGGGACACTAAGCAACCATGTGTTCAAAACCCATGCATTTGAAACATTTTATTTGATGCATCTTTCCACTAGTGGTCCCTAGCACTGTTTACCTAAAATCGGCTCTAACAACCTCTTTTCCTTTTCCTGAAACTTCCTTCTCCTTATCAGTAATAAATGTATTCTTATCTACAGTCTTATCATTTCCCCCCTATTCCCTTTTGTTCACCCTATTGACCATCTGACCTATAAGATTTGGTAAAAGTTCCATACCTATTACTCGCTACTAGAAAAGGGTTAGATCGCCTCTATCTCTCCACTTTCAAAGCTAGCTGGATGGCCTCATCAAGTGTGTTATACCTTCAGAGTTCTACAATGCAGGCAATTTCATATTTTAACCCTGACATAAATCGTGCTAGGGTTTGTTCAAGAGGTTCAACTGACCCACATCTGATCATTAATGTCTTGAACTCCTATACATACTCGTCAACTATTTTGCCTCCCTACCTCAATGTTTGAAGACGCATAAACATCTCTTGCCAATAATGCTCAGTTATAAACCTTTTTCTCAATACCCGTTTCATTTCTTGCTAGGTATGTATATCAGCCTCACCATCTCTTCATTTGCTAATCACAAGATTTTTCCACCATAAGGTGGCATAGCCTATAAATTCTACAGTTGCAAGACAAACCCGAGTGTGATCATCAATCTTGTAGTACTCAAATAGGCCCTCAACCTTATCCTCCTAATCTAAATAATCATCTACAGAACTCTTTCCATCAAATGAAGGCATCTGCAATTTTACATATTCTAACCCTTGAGGTGGTCTAAACTCCTAGTTTGGGTAAGGCTCATTCTCAAAATTATCATCCATTTCCTCCTTAAGAGCATGATAATCTCCTTCCATTCTCCTACCCCTATTTCCTCTAATAGCTCCTTCCCTGCGAGCATTCTGATGGGCTACCCGAGGTGAGGGTGCCTAAGGGTGATGTGCTCAAAATCAAGTTCAAGCACAATCAAATGACTCAAGAAAACAACTCACAATTCAATCACAAAACCGGTTCAATGGATGACAAGTCACATGAAAATCCCTTTGAAATTTGGATGGAAAATGTAGATCAAATGATGTAATTGTAATCCCAATTTGTAATCTTCACCAAGTAACAACAAAAAGAGATTAGATTCACATGAAATCAGATCAAAATTAAAGCATTAAAACCGTGAATTCCACTCTTCGTCCAATTCCAATTCATGCCAACACTAAATTGAGATATAGTTCAATTACTAAAAGAAAAATTAATCTTAACAAGACAATTGTTCATGAATTACACTCACAAATAAGTCCAAGAAACTTCAAATCCACCCTAGATATGACACACTAGAGAAGAAGTGAAGAACAACAAAGAAGGAAATCGATATGACTCACAATTTCTCCTGGTTGCACTCGCCACAATTCCAATTCTTGGGTTGAAATTGATAAGAGGTTTTGAACTAAGGAAGAACCCTAATTCCACACATGAAGTGCTATGTTTAATCTGCAAAATGGCCTCCTCAAACCCTATTCTAAGAAAGTATTTATACTTGCTACTCCTAGGGTTAGAAAATGGTCAAAATTACAAGTTTGCCACTTTTAAGGTAGCTAGTCCTAAATGAAAATTACAAGGAAATGAAAGTCTCCCAAAACCAAATACAACCAAAAATAGTTCATAAAAGGAGAAATATATAAAAGAAATGATCCTTCATAATGCCGGTCTTCAAGAAACTTTTGAATTAGGTTCCGTTGAAAACCCTGATTCGCTCAGTAGTATTGGTGTTTTTGCATCCTGTAGGACTGATAAATGAACCTACTGAAATGCATCAAAATTATAATGCAAAGATATAGGAAGTAGGTTGGTTTTCTCAAGATTGGGTTTCTCTAGAAAAACCTCAAAACTAGATTATGGAGACCCTTAGCTCGTGCCCTGGTGATAGGTCCTAGAGGAATCTGATTCCTATCATCTCCTCGGGCTTTTGGAAGATTTGCCCTCAAATCTGATGGGTCTTCATGCACGTCATCTGCTAAGTATGGTGAGAGATCTGAGACATTAAAAGTTGCGGATACTCCATACTCTCCTGGTAACTTTATGCGATAGGCATTGTCGGTGATGCGCTTTAAGAACCTGAATGGTCTGTCTGATCTAGGAGATAACTTCTGTGACTTTTTATGTGGAAACCTGTCCCTGCTAAGATTAATCCAGACTAAGTCACCTGGATTATAGAGATGAATTTTCCTGTGTCTGTTTCCCTGGATCCTCTACTATTCTTGGGTCTTCTGAAGGTGTTCACTTGTCCGATCATGGATGTGCTAAATTTTTCGGGCTCGGTCAACTCCACTAAGACTTTCTTCCTTTGTCGCTGGTCCAGCTATAAAATCCAATGGAATGGAAGGATTGTAGCCATAAACAACTTCAAAGGGAGACTTACTGGTTGAACTATGAGTAGACCTATTGTAAGCGAACTCAACAATAGGAAGACACAAGTCCCAATCAGTAAGATTCTTGCCAACTGTTGCTCTGAGTAGATTCCCAAGCGTGCAGTTGACAACCTCTATTTGTCCATCTGTCTGGGGATGGCAAGAGGTATTGTACATCAGTTTAGTACCCAGTCTTCTCCATTGTGTTTTCCAAAAGAAACTAAGGAACTTAGTATCTCTATCTAACACTATGTTGTGTGGAACTCCATGTAATTTGATAATTTCCTGCACAAAAAGGTTAACAATAAAAAGAGCATCATCTGTTTTGTGACATGGCACAAAGTGTGACATTTTGCTGAATCGATCAACAACCACCATAATAGAGTCTTTCCCCCTTTGTGATCTAGGTAATCCCAACACAAAATCCATATTGATATCAGTCCACGGTTTATATGGTATAGGTAAAGGCATATATTTACCCTGTGTGCCTTTCCTCCCTTTGGCTCTCTTGCAAACACCACACCTTTCTAGTACCCTATGGACATTCTTTATCATACCCTTCCAATAGAAATTCTCCCTCAATATGGCTAAAGTTCTCTTCTCACCAAAATGTCTTGACAAACCACCTACATGTGCTTCCCTCACCAATAATTCCCTCACAGATCCAGATGGAATATATAGTTTTCCTGATTTATACAGAAAACCATCTATCACACAATACCCATCATACATCCCGCCTCCAAGACACCTTTTCATGACAGTTTTGAATTCCTCATCACATACATATTGTTCTTTCAACAACTCAAAACCTAGCAATTTTGACTGAAGAGAGGCGATAAGTACATACCGTCGTGATAAAGCGTCAACAACAATATTCTGATTTCCCTTTTTGTACTTTATCACATAAGCAAAACCCTCCAGAAATTCTACCTACTTAGCTTGGCGCTTAGACAAATGATGTTGTCCCTTGAAATGTTTCAAAGATTCACGATCGGTATAAATAATGAACTCTTTCGGGAGGAGATAATGCTACCACGTCATGAGAGCCCTTACTAAGGAATAAAATTCCTTATCATATATTGAATAGTTTAAAGTTACTCCACTCAACTTCTCACTAAAATATGCTATAGGTCTCTTCTCCTGCATTAATACAGCACCAATTCCAATCCCAGAAGCATCACATTCCAATTCAAAAACTTTGTCAAAATCAGGTAAGACCAGTAATGGAGCATAAGTGAGTTTTTCTTTTATCTCTTCAAAAATCCTCTGGGCCTTTTCATTCCAAATAAAAGGAACACTCTTCTTAGTCAGTTCTATGAGAGGACTGACAATACTACTGAAATTCTGGACAAAGCATCTATAAAAGGATGCAAGCCCATGAAAACTTTTTACCTCAGTAACTGAAGTGGGTGTTGGCCATTCTTCGATTGCCCTCACTTTCTCCTCATCCATCCTAACACCTGAACCTGACAAAACAAAACCCAAAAATGTTACCTCAGTTTGGCAAAAGGAACACTTCTGAATATTTGTAAATAGTTGTTGTGTCCTCAATACTGAAAATACTACCCGAAGATACTCCACATGTTGTTCTAGGTCTTTGTTGTAGATCAGAATATCATCAAAATAAACAACAACAAAATTTCCTAGAAACTCTTTCAGTACATAGTTCATCAATCTCATAAAAGTACTAAGAGCATTACTCAAACCAAAGGGCATAACCAACCATTCATATAGTCCATGACTTGTTTTAAAAGCGGTCTTCCATTCAACCCCTTCCCTCATCCGAATCTGGTGATATCCGCTTTTAAGATCCACTTTGGAGAAAACTTGTGAACCATGTAGCTCATCCAACATATCATCAAGTCTAGGAATAGGATACTTGTATTTAATGGTGATTTTGTTGATGGCTCTGCTATCGATACACATTCTCTAAGTTCCATCCTTCTTGGGAATAAGAAGGGCGGGAACAGCGCGTGGGCTGAGACTCTCTCTAACAAACCCCCGTTCAACCAATTCATCTACTTGACGTTTCAATTCCTTAGTTTCCTCGGGATTCATGCGATATGCAGGTCGGTTTGGTAACACTGAACCGGGCATAAGATCAATAGCATGCTCTATCCCTCTCAAAGGTGGTAATCCTGCTGGCAAATCATCAGGAAAAATTTCAGTATACTCATTCAATACTTGAGAAACTGCTGGAGGTAGAGATTGTGGTTCTCGTAACCCTAATACACATCTCAACTGAAGCAAGTATGTTGGAGCCTCTTCTGTGATTAGCCTCTCCATCTCACCCTGTCCCATTAATAATACCTTCTTTTCCTCAGAATAATCATATTGCATCAAAGCCTTTTTAACCTCTGATGGTTGATTGATCTGTTATTGGACATTATGGACCTCTGAAGGTGACATAGGATTCAGAATAACTCGTTTGCCCTCCTTTTGGAACACATATGTATTCCTAAAGCCATCATGTAAGGCCCTCCTGTCATATAACCAAGGTCTGCCAAGCAAAATATGGGATGCACACATAGGCAAGATATCACATTCAATTTCATCACAATACTTGTCCCCTATACTAAAGGGTACCTTAGCTCTTTAGGTAACATACAGACTTCCTTGATCATTGAGCCAATGCAGTTTATACGGTTTAGGATGTGGAATAGTTGAAAGCTTTAGCTTCGATACCAACGATGCAGCTACTACATTAGTACAACTACCACCATCTATTATAAGGACACACAAATTTCCTTGTATCCTACAAGAAGTGTGGAACAAGTTTTCCCTTTGTTCTTCCTCCTTATTAGCAAATGTACTTAATGTTCGTTGCAATACATTAGCATATTGAAGCATTTCACTAGACATTTTGGAATTCAAATTCATTCAACACGTGAACAATATTTCCCACTTCTTTCAAAATTACGGTGCAACAAATTTTCTAAGTTCCACAAGTCGCTCCTTCACAAGCAACTCCTACGGTAACAACACAAGCGGCAACAACAACAAATACACTTCCACTTTCATGGCAACAATAATAAATAGCAACAACAACAATTACACTTCCACTTCCACAGCAAGGATAACAAGATATACTCCACTTTCCACAAATGTAATCTGCAACTGAACAATAGGCAGAAACTCAAATTTGAATTTCAACCTCTTCACTAATTACAAGCCTTCCTCAATTGGAAATAAATGAATTTCAAATTCAAATAACACTCATTAACTCCCACAACTTAATAGATGTGTTTGAATTCAAATAGATTCCTTACTACTCAACTCAATGCAAATCTGTAAAATACACTTCCCCAATTTAGAATTTGTACAATGGAATTACAACAACAAACTTCACAAGCTCCTTCACACAACAAGCTAGTCACGGCAAGAAAAGGCAATTTTCAAGTTCACAAAAATGTTGAATTAACAACACTTCTACTCTCCTTCCCTTCCACGAAAATGATCAACCACAAGAAGCTACAACAATCCCTTCAATTCGACTTCAACAAGCAGCAAATTAGAATTCAAATCAAGACAATTTTCGCAACTCTAGATCAATACACACAATTTCGGTTCAAATATGAAGAACCCTAATTGAAGATGATAATCACGAAATCAACCAACACTTAATCCCTTCTCTCAACTTGTGCTCTGATACCAAAAGATGGTGTGCTCAAAATCAAGTTCAAGCACAATCAAATGACTCAAGAAAACAACTCACAATTCAATCACAAAATCAGTTCAATGGATGACAAATCACATGAAAATCCCTTTGATATTTGGATAGAAAATGTAGATCAAATGATGTAATTGCAATCCCTATTTGTAATCTTCACCAAGTAACAACAAAAAGAGATTAGATTCACATGAAATCATATCAAAATTGAAGCATCAAAACTATGAATTCCGCTCTTCCTCCAATTCCAATTCACGCCAACACTAAATTGAGATATAGTTTAATTACTAAAAGAACAATCAATCTTAACAAGACAATTGTTCATGAATTACACTCACAAATAAGTCCAAGAAACTTCAAATCCGCCCTAGATATGACTCACTAGAGAAGAAGTGAAGAACAACAAAGAAGGAAATCGATATAACTCACAATTTCTCCTTGTTGCACTCGCCACAATTCCAATTCTTAAGTTGAAATTGATAAGAGGTTTTGAACTAAGGAAGAATCCTAATTCCACACATGAAGTGCTATGTTTAATTTGCGAAATGGCCTCCTCAAACCCTATTCTAAGCAAGTATTTATACTTGCTACTCCTAGGGTTAGAAAATGGTCAAAATTACAAGTTTGCCACTTTTAAGGTGGCTAGTCCTAAATGAAAATTACAAGGAAATGAAAGTCTCCCAAAACCAAATACAACCAAAAATAGTTCATAAAAGGAGAAATATATAAAAGAAATGATCCTTCATAATGCCGGTCTTCAAGAAACTTTTGAATTAGGTTCCGTTGAAAACCCTGATTTGCTCAGTAGTATTGGTGTTTTTGCATCCTGTAGGACTGATAAATGAACCTGCTGAAATGCATCAAAATTATAATGCAAAGATATAGAAAGTAGGTTAGTTTTCTCAAGATTGGGTTTCTCTAACAAAACCCTCAAAGCTAGATTATGGAGACCCTTAACTCGGGCCCTAGTGATAGGTCCTGGAGGAATCCGATTCCTATCAAAAGGTTTACCACTGGTGGTTATGGCATCGTCATCCGATTTACCCGTATTACTAATGTAGCAACAATAGTGGTAAGATCCTGTAACTATTCCTCTAATGTTCTTCCACCTACAACACAACGCCCTTGACCTCCTCCAACCTAACTATTAGCCTCATTGCCAATCCTACCATTCACACTATCATTTGACATGATTTTGAATTTTTTTTTTTTATCACTCAACACAAACTCACAACACAACACCTTTCATGGCACCAAGTTCTCTAATTCACAACACACTTACACACCACATCACAACAATATACACCTCACGATATGCACACAACTACACACTAACACCTCTACAGTTCACTTCACAATCACACTCTCACGGTACCATACCACTTCACACCACAACAACACAATTCACATTCACGTTTCAAGTATACATACACTACGATAACACACACTTACACACACCCATAGTGCAACAAACAATTATGGCAACACACTACTTTAATGGCTTCACACAAATACTCCCACACTTCAATACATAACCACGCTACACACACTCCCAATATTACAACAACAACAACAACAACAACAAATGATTCCAAGCTTAGTTAAAGTGTATTTAAAGTAATTAATACACAATAACTCCACAAGTAATGATTGAATTCAAATTCAAAATACTTCCTAATTCCCCAATGATGACCTCACAGCAAGTCTTCCCAAATGATTACCCAAGGATGTCAATCTGAAATTCACACCTCCACTTCCGAAATTATAAGGAAACATTATAGCACAAATCCATTCAAATACCTTCTATTGGAAACCAATTACAATGATTCCTCTAATGCATCCACGGCAAAGGAACCTTAATTCAACCTCATTCGAATTTCAATTCACAAAAACAATTGGAACACGGCACAATTCAATTAACATTCACTATTCCTACATGAAATCAATCAAATGAACAAAAACATCACATAAACCTTAAATTCCCAAATCTAGATCTCCACTTCCACATGCAATTCCCTTCTCAAAACCTAAGCTCCAATACCAAATTATGATGTGCTCCAGACCAATTATAAGTTCACAAATGCAAATGAGGATTTAATTGAATGATACACAATCAAAATGTCATGAACCCTAAATTGAAAATGAAACCTAAAATAGCGTGAAAAAGGATAGAAAAAGAAGAACTAATTCCTCATCAGATATTACTCACTAGTTAGAATTAGGATAGATTTGATGTTATTGATATTACACACAATAAGGATCAAATCCCACTCGCCACACTTCAAGAAGAAATGATAAGAGCAAATAGCGTAAAAGGAAGTGTCCCTCACGGTTTTAAATATCTGAAAAATGATGTGTAAAAAGTCCCTTAAAAAACCTAATTAGCAAGTATTTATACCCTACTTTAAACAAGGAAATTATAACAATGCTAAATAGTCAAAAACCGATCCTATAAGTCACTTAAAGAACCGATTCTCCACGTGAAAGAGAAGTGAAGATGGCCAGTTTTTCTCAAGTGAAATGTAAATAAAATGAAGGCCAGTTCCTCTTGTCTTTGTAGGTTCAATTTGGTTCATAATGGACTATGATCCATTTACAAACCAATTGCTATTGTGCTTGATCGTCTTCTTGTAAAAACCGACAAAAATGTACCTACTAAAATGTAAAAACAATTACTATCAAATAAATAAAGATAAAATGTAAATGTCTGGGTTCCATTTGGTTCAAGTAGGCTTCCCAATGCCGGGTCTAGATGTTTGATTCCCATCAAGCCCCACATTCATCCTCAAAACTCGAAAAAATGTTTGAGGACCACTTATACCAAGAATCAAGGTAAAAAACTTTCTAGAAGTTTAATCAAACTTTTAGTGAATTTCTAGAAGAAATTACTAACTTTAGCTATTTCCTATGTTTTAGGCTCTTTATCATAGATTTCTAAAGGGTTTCTAATCTAGAAAGATAATCTAGATTCACCTTAGTTATGTTCGTAATATAATCCCTAAATAGTATAGTAATGTTTCATATTTCTAAAAGTTGTAGGTTCCATAAACTATTTCACATCAAGGATTTCTACCCTTAAATCATAAGACCATTCCATTACTCTTTCCCTTAGATATTTAATAGAGTATTTATTGGATGTTTTGAAATATTTTAACATATCAAAATTTTTAAATGGCATCCTCAATATTTACAAAAGTTCAAAGAAAGGATGCTTAAGGACTTTTCTTGAACCTTTAGGACTTATGACTATTTCTAACCTACTTCTAACTTTATTAAACTTATCCTTAGACATATACTTGCCCTTTTATAACATGATTTGAGAACAGGATTTACCTTGATAAGGACCTAAGTGTAGACCTTAATGATAGACCTAACCTAGAATAAAGGACTTAATACTAAAATACCCTAAAAGATTTTAATAAGATTTGAGATTAAGATCAAAATGTTAGAATAGTATATTTTAATAGTTATTGTTATGTATATTTCTTTATGTCTAATTATTTAAGTTTCTTAGAAGATTCCTAATCTCTATTTGAGGATTATTACATTCCTTAAGAAATGGCTAAGTGAGTACTAGTAATGATTGCCACTTGTTTGTGCTTGTAATGTTAGTTACACTTAAATTAAAAGCTCATGAACCTATATATGTGCTTGGAATGGTTGATTCGATTACTTGATTGGAAGTAAAGTAAAAAAAAAAAAAAAAGGAAAAATTGCTTGTCTTTATGATTATTTATATGATTGATTGGGTGCCCATGAATTGGTTGGTCACCTATCAAATTATGATAAAAATATCACAACCTTAACTTAAAATGGATCATGCATAGTATCTCTTGCATATTCCTACTATATTCCATGGCAATCACATAGGTAGTGGAAGGATATCCCAATGGAGTGTCATATTCTAACAATATAAAAATATTTAAGAATTGTCGTATATTGGTGAGAATCTGTGTTTATTATTTTGTTTTGGGCACACACATCTAGAGGTGTGTAGGCAAGGAAAAAATTACTTGATGTGTCTAATCCTAATGCAGAATCAAGCAATCGCAAACCCAACTGATGATTCACAACAAGTAATCCAAAAAAAATCAAACACAACAACAAAATAAACCCTAAACTCTTACTAGATATGATGCACTAGCAAGAGGATAGTCCTAGCATGGTCTTGTTGATATGACGCATAACAATCCCGATACCATCACTCACTACAATCTAAGGATTAATAAGAATATAAGAAGAATAAGAGTAAAACTTTAATCATGTATTTCTCAAATATCAAAGTTCTATCCTCTGTTTCTATCCCAAAAGTATAAAAATAAAGCAAAGTTCAATTACAAGGAAAACTTGCTTGAAACAACATAAAACAACCGGACTAAAAATTGTAAGCCGCTTAAGAAAGCCACTGACCTTTGTAGAGATACACCGCCGGCTTTGTGGAGATACACCGCTGGCCTAAATTGTTAGCCTACAATCTTGTATCACCAGTTCTTTAAAGGAAAGCTGCTAGCATTCCATGCTTTGAATCATTTACTTTATGTGATTGTCATTCTAAATCATTGATAAATGCACCTAATTGAAAGTAGAACAATCATGCAAAATGAATGAAGAAACTAAATGACTCTCCTCGGGTTCCATCTAATCAAGTAGAACTCTCAATGTAAAGTTCTATAGTCCTTTGGTTCTAACTTGAGTAAGTGGTCCTATAATTAGAATGGCTTAATTCTCATCATTATGTTCTTTGGTTATTCCTAGGTCCTTGCGTAGAAGATCCTTCTTCTAATGTAACTTTTGATATATATAGAGCGTGGCTCTGAGATTTGTGTAGCCAATGATGTGTGCAGGTGTTTCAAAATTGGTTGCTCGAATTCTGTTGGTCCCAATTAGATTAATCAAGAGGGGGGTGAATTGATTAATTACTTAAAATTTCACTTTTTCGCGAATCAACTAAAACTCTTGACTAATAAAATCACGTGAATAACAATAATGAAGAACAATAATGTGCAGTAAATAAAAGTAGAGAAGAGTATAATGCTCAGATATTTATAGAGGTTCCGCTTCGAGCGTCAGTCCTCTCTTCCAGCTCCACGCCAGGGTCCCGGTTGTCTATACTGGTTGTGTTTCACTATAACAACAAATCGAAGATATACAACACAAGCCTCTTTAAGGCAAAGTCTCACTGTTGAGTCTTTGTAGCTTCTTCACTAAGCTAATCACTCAACTACAGTGATGAAACAAAAAACAATTCCCTTTCCACGAAAGGAATCTCAACAACAACAACAATGAGGAATAACAAATTTCCTCTAGATCACATATATATGTAAAGATATTTGCTTGAAGATGTATGAGTCTTTTCATCTCGTGTGTAATTTTTTTCTTTCAACAACGTTCCTTTTTCTGTTTTTTTTTTCAACGTTCTTCACTCTTCTTTTTCATTTGAATTAAACACTTTATATATGGAGAAAACATAACGGCTACTTTCCACGTGATAATCTTGTATTTATTTTTGAATTTTCAATTAAAAAATAAGTTGGATCTGTTGAGGAAGATCTGCATTCGTGATATTCTTGTTGAGGATAAGCTTGGATAATTAGTTTGACCGAGATCTTCTTTGGATATATCTCTTGGATCAAGTTTGTTGAAGATATGCCTCACATTGTGGAACCATATCTTGATATAACAACCATATCTCTTATCCTTATCTTTGTAACTGCTAGATCTCCCAAAATATAGTACAAATATCTAATTTTAAATCTGGATAAAACTTTTAAATCCTATATGATCTCACTTTATCATAAAATGAAATCTTTGAATAAAATCTTGTGAAACTTTATGTAAATTAAAAAAACCCGTGATATAAAATCCAACTTTAGTAAAACACATCAAGTATATTACCCAAAAATACTTGACACATGGAGCTAGGCCTTGAAATTTATTAAAACTATCAATATAAAATTTAGAACGTAATCTGGAAAAATTCGTAACAGACATGAAAGGTTCTGAAAGTGCTTCTGAAGCAAACCTGTTAACTGTCCTAAAGGTTCTGAAAGTGCTTCTGAAACAAACCTGTCAACTGTTCTCCTGTTATGAAGGTTCTGAAAGTGCTTCTGAAAGGTTACCACGATAACTACAGATACACTACACAACTTCTGAAACACCTTCTGTCAGAACAAAAATAGTCTTTATAACACTTTTGAAGGTTTTGAACAAGCTTTTGTCTCTTTGTTCAACTTTAGAAAATTACGTGCTATCTTAAACATTTATTACACTCATTCCTCTTTTGTTAACATCAAAACTAAATTAGAGAACTTAACATTCTCCCCTTAACATCAACATTCTCCCCCTTTTTGATGATAACAAAACACCATTAGATAATCAAAATATACACAACTTTCATGTTTAAGCATATATTCCTATAACACATTGATCATAAGCACTCATAAGCAATATAGAATCATTATAAGCAGCAAACAAAGCAGCAAGCAGTATTGATAGATATATAGAATAGATATAATAGAATCATTCTTCTCCTAACATCAACATTTACCATTCTCCCCCTTTTTGTTAACAGCAAAAGGGTATCTCCCCCTTAATTGATGCATAAAAGATAACAAAAGTCTTTTACAAGTTGATTCGAAAACAAAATTTAAAAGAACTAAGATTTTCTAGATCTTGTGACTCGAGAGGTAGAGGGAATGGTGGAATGTTTGGTTGACGAAGGTTTCTCTGGTGAAGTATCTAAGTCGATGATGTGAACGCCAGAGCGAACATAATCTGGAAATTTGTTGGATAAGAAGAGCTTGATTTCACCATGAAGACTTGTGACAGATTGGGATGTTTTATCCGTCTTGGAGTCCAAAATCTTGAAGGAGTTAGTCACTGAATCTCCAATCTTCCTCACTTGAGAGACAAATTTATCAAACGTAATCACATTATTAGATAGATTTTGTTTGACTCTCGCACTAAATTCATCATAAAGAATCCTATAGTGATGGAGATCGGTAATCATCTTCTCAGAATTCTTCTTGATATCAGAGAGAATATCAGAAGTTTATTTAACTTGTAACTCCATTGATTCAAGTCTCCTTAGATCAGATCGTTGTAGAACTTCATTTGTCAAAGTTGTTTTAACCAAATCTGATAGTTCATGTTTCAAACTTTTTCGAACAACATTCTTTATTTGTTCCAGATCAACATTGGATATAACTTCTTTTGTTCCACTCTTCCCAGCCTCTTCACCATATGATTTCTTCCCATGATCTGTTTCAACCTCTGTTCTTGGTTCTGAACTAGGTTCTGAACCTCCTTCTTGAATAGATATTCCAAAAGGAACTATTCTTTTCATATGCTTTTGATGGACAAAATGTGCACCATCATTCGCATACCACAAACAATCCTTAACAAAGATGGACATATGATGAAAAACTTCTTTACCTATCCTCTTTAATTTAATAGGTTCAGATGAACTGGTAGGCAAAACTATCCCTTTAAACACAAACAATCGCATCAGTATATTCCCAAACACTAAACTTTCTTTATTCCTCCAAATTTGATCAATGACTCTAAAAGCCATGTCCACATTCCTTTTGTTAATCATTGCATAGATAATTGGAGCATGTTCAATGGACATTGAAGTAGAACTGCCCTTTCTTGGACATAGACACTCAACAATTATCTTATGAATGATTCGAGGAAACAACTCGAAATCAATGACCATTGCTTCTTTTCCATAATCCATTTGCAATCCTCCATTTATAGCAGCAAACAGATCATTCCTAGGCATGTTCGTGATTTCTACATCATCATTTACATCATGTAGATGTAGACATTTAACCACATCTTCCCTAGAAATTAAAATGTCTTGATCACATACTCTGGAAATTAAGACATTCCCTTCCGCAAGACTTAAAATTCTTTGACACATTCCCCATAAACTAGAACTTGAGTAGAGCAAAGTTCCATGCATCCTATGGGTTCTAACAGTTCATTCCAGTAGAATCCATTACTAGTAAAGAAATTAAAATCCACAAAGCTACAAGAACACACCTCATTTTTCTTCTTTTGAAGAGATTTTGAATTTGAGGGTTTCAGAGTTAGTACATTCTCTTGTTTTGTTTGCTTCCTGGATGCTTTCTTAAGCGGAGAGATTTCTTGAATAGCTTTTCCTTTTCCTTGTGAAGACGATGCAGCTCGTTTTCTTTTGGTAATCTTCTTGGAACCTATGATAGATTCGGAATCAGGGGAACTCGGATTCTCTCCTATGGAAGGTTCTTGATATTTGTCCGAAGAGTTTGAAGATTCATCATGAATCACTAAAGGCTTGTTTGATGATTTTGTTTTGAATGATTTTTGTTTAAGGCGTTCTGATGTTTTAGGTGCCATTGGAGTTGCAATGAGAGAGAAGGAAAATAGAGAGAGAGAAAGAGAACAGATTTCGAAGGAAGAGAATTAGAGAAGGAAGAAAACAAATGAAAAGGAAAAAATATTTAAAAGGAAAAAATATTTTAAATGAATAAAAATTTTCAATATTTTCGGGGGAAAAAATCAAAAGGGGTTACAAATTCCTAATTCATTTCTAATAAATTCAAATTTTACCTTTTCAAGAGGTTTAGTAAAAATATCTGCAAATTGATTATCGGTTGACACAAATTCAACATTTATATCTCCTATGCACATGATCTCTAATAAAATGATGTCTAATTTCTATATGTTTTGACCTAGAATGATGTACTGAATTCTTTGTCAAATTTATTGCACTCGTGTTGTCACATTTAATTGGCACAGTTTTAAAATTTATTCCATAGTCATTCAATTGTTGTTTTATCCATAAAACTTGTGCACAGCAATTTCCAATAGAAACATATTCAGCTTCAGCTGTGGATAGAGCAACAGAATTTTGTTTTTTAGAAGACCAAGAAATAATTTATCACCTAGGAATTGACAAGTACCAGATGTGCTTTTTCTATCAATTTTACATCCAGCATAATCTGCATCAGAATATCCTATTAGATCAAAATTCTGATTTTTAGGATACCATATGCCTAAATTAGAAGTATTAACTAGGTATTTGAAAATTCTCTTTACCGTTGATAAATGAATTTTTGTTGGTGCAGCTTGAAATCTAGCACACAAACACACACTAAACAAAATATCCGGTCTAGATGCAATCAAATACAATGAAGAACCTATAAGACTCCTATAAAGTTTTTCACTTACCTTCTTTCTATTTAAGTTAGAGTCTAACCTTGATGAAGTACTCATAGGTGTTGTAACCTTTTTGCATCCATCATATCCAAATTTCTTCAATATTTGTTTTGTGTATTTTTCTTGATGAACAAAAATTCCTTCCTTTGTTTGTTTTATTTGAAGCCCCAAAAAGAATGTCAACTCTCCCATCATTGACATTTCAAATTTTGCCTGCATGGTCTCAGCAAATTCTTGACACAACAATTCTTTAGTAGATCCAAAGATAATATCATCTAAATATATTTGTACAACTAAGATATCATTATCAAAAGTTTTTAAGAATAAAGTAGTATCTACTTTTCCTCTATGAAAACCTTTAGAGATCAAAAACACACTCAATCTTTCATACCAAGCTCTTGGAGCTTGTTTCAAACCATATAGTGCTTTATTTAATTTAAAAACATAGTCTGATTTGAAAGGATCTTCAAAACCAGGTGGTTGTTCCACATAAACTTCTTCCTTTATAAAACCATTTAAAAATGCACTTTTTACATCCGTTTGAAAAACTTTCAAATCCTTATACGATGCATATGCAAGCATTAATCGTATTGCTTCTAGTCTAGCAACAGGTGCATATGTTTCATCAAAATCTATTCCTTCTTCTTGTGAATAGCCTTTAGCTACTAATCTTGCTTTATTTCTTATAATTTTACTATCTTCATCTAATTTATTTTTAAACACCCATTTAGTTCTGATTGTAGACTTCCCTCTAGGAACTAAATTCCATACATTGTTTCTTTGAAATTGATTTAATTCTTCTTGCATAGATATAATCCAATTAGCATCATTCAGAGCTTCTTCAATCTTACTAGGTTCAATTTCAGATAACAACATAAAATGATTTTCAAGATTTTGTAATTTAGCTCTTGTTTTAACACCCGATTGTATATTTCCTATTATTTGATCAGAAGGATGTGCGGAATTATACCTCCAAGCTTTAGAAGCCTCTTGTTCAGATCTTACAACTTCTGAAGTACCTTCTGTATTTGCCTCTAAAATAGGTTCTGGATGATCAGATCCTCGAATGTTAAAAGCAGGTGCTTCAGACTTAGGTTCTGAACTAACTTCTGCTTTAGAATTAGAGTCCTTTTCTTCATCAGAATCAACATCCTTTAAATCCTCAATAAACTTAACATTTATAGATTCTTCAATAGTGTTTGATGACTTATTGAAAACACGATAAGCACGACTATTTAAAGAATTTCCTAAGAAAATAGCTTCTTCAGATCTTTCATCAAACTTACCAAGGTTGAGTGGGTTCTTCTTCACAAAACATTTAGATCCAAAGATATGAAAATATGAAACGTTAGGTTTCTTACCTCGAAACATCTCATAAGCAGTCTTTGATGTCATAGGTCGAATGAAGACTCTATTGATGATATAGCAAGCTGTAGAAACTGCTTCTGCCCAGAAATACTTAGCAATTCCACTCTCATTTAACATAGATCTAGTCATCTCTTGTAAAGTTCTATTCTTGCGTTCCACTACTCCATTTTGTTGAGGAGTGTATGGAGCTGAGAAATTATGAGATATACCATGTTCTTCACAAAAGTTTTAAAAACTTGCATTTTGAAATTCTGTTCCATGATCAATTCGAAGACTAGTTATGGAAACTCCTTTTTCATTTTGTATTTGTTTTGCAAACTTTTGAAAAGAATCAAAGGTATCTCTCTTGTGTCGCAAGAATATAACCCAAGTGTATCTTGAAAAATCATCAACAATAACAAATCCATATTTGCTTCCACCTATGCTTAAGACTCTAGTAGGTCCAAAAAGATCTAGGTGCAATAATTCAAGTGGTCTCTTAGTTGAGATTACATTTTTACTTTTATGAGAAACAGAAACCATTTTATTCTTTAAACATGTATCACATTTCACGTTTTGTTTAATATTTATATTAGGTAATCCTTTAATAATATCCTTTTTAGATAATTTTTCTAAGTGATTAAAATTAACATGTCCTAGTCGTTTATGCCAAGCAAAAACATGATCATTCAAAGAAATTAAACAACAATCATTATTGATTTCATCTGGTTTTATAAGATAGATATTTCTTTTCCTAATTCCTTCAAATAATCTTTCATCATTTTCATTAAAAGCATAGCACTTGTCTTGATCAAAAATCATTCTATAACCTTTATCACATAACTGACTAATACTAAGTAAATTATGTTTTAAACCTTGCACAAGATATACATTTTCAATAAGAAACGTAGGCATACCAATCGTTCTAGTGCCAATTATTTTACCTCTACTATCATCTCCAAACTTTACATATCCTTTTTCTTCCCAAGTTATGCTATTGAACAATGAAGCATCTCCAGTCATATGTCTAGAACATTCACTATCCAAATACCATGTTCCTCTTATTTTAGCTTCATGTCCCTGTACAAATAAAAAGAATTAAGTCCTTTTAGGAACCCAAGCAAGTTTGGGCCCTTTAAAAGATAAGCTCATTTGATTTCTTCGATTTACTTGTTGACTACTGAGCTTATTTCTTTTATAATAGCAAAATTTCTCAATATGACCAAATTTATTACAGAAGAAGCATGCATAAGAATTAACATTCCTATACCTGTCATTTACCTGTTTCTGGAAATTCTGGTTTGTATAACTTCTGTTATACCTTCTGGTATTGCTTCTATAGTACCCATTGTGTGGATACCTCTTGTCAGAATAACTTCTGTAAAAGCCTCTGGTATTTCCTCTTTTAACAATATTTGTATTCAAAATGTACTCTTTGCTTTTGAATTTATTAGTTAAGACTTGCTTAGCTTTAACAAAAACTGTATTTTGATTCGATTTTGAACTCGAACCATGCTCATATCCTAACCCATGTTTTTCATTCGAAACTCTTTGTGAAGAAATTAACATAGTCAATTTCTTATCACTTTCATCAAATTTCTTAAAGGTAGTTTTCAACGAACTGGACAGTTCATCAATCTTTACCTTCATGTTACTTGTTTCTGCTTCAAGTAATTGATTTTCTATTCTTAGTTTCTCTATACTCACATGCATGGATTCATTTTCTTGTTTCAAGATATCATTTTCATTCGCAAGTAACGAATTTGTTTACTTTACTACCTCCTTTTCATTCTTAAGAGTGTTTATTTCATTTTCATACTTAGCTAATTTTGTATCAGCCCTTTTTAGTGCCTTTAGTAGCTTACTCATTTCTACTAGCATGTCAGTTTCAGTTACATCTTCATCAGATTCAGAATGTACCTCAGAACTAGCCATTAAGCACAAATTTGCCTCATCCTCTTCTTCTTCTGAATCCTCTGAATCTGTCTCTGTATCCTCTAAATCACTCCATGTTGCTAGCATTGCTCGACTTTTCTTTTTATAATTTTCCATTTTCTTGATCAGTGTTGGACATTCGTATTTGATGTGTCCTGGCTTTTTGCATTCATAACATTGAATCTCCCTTTTCTCTTTCTTCTTTTCTTTTTATAATTTTCCATTTTCTTGATCAGTGTTGGACATTCGTATTTGATGTGTCCTGGCTTTTTGCATTCATAACATTGAATCTCCCTTTTCTCTTTCTTCTTTTCTTTCTCCTTGTACGCTTTTCTCGCATCATTATGCTTATATTCAGTACTTTTCTTGAAAACATTAAACTTCTTACCTCTTTGCTTCTTGAGCAGCTTGTTGAGTCTACGTGCTAGAAGACTGATGTCCTCTTCTTTCTCATCGTCGCTATCATCTGTTTCAGTTTCATTTTGCTTTATTTCCTTGACTTTAAATGCAATTCCTTTGGTACCATCTTCTACTCTTTGCGTGGTCTTTATGTGTGACTCATATGCCATGAGCTTTTCTCTCAATTGACTAAGAGTTAGCTTGTTTGGGTCTTGAGCTTCCTCTATGGCAGTTTTCTTGGCATCCCAAGATGGTGGCAATATCCTCAACATTTTCCTCACAAGATCTGGATCTAGAAGTTTCTTTCCAAGTGATGCAAGCTCATTTGTGATAGCTGTAAACATGTTAAAAGCATCTTTGACATCTTCATTAGATTTAAACTTAAATAATTCATACTATTGAATTAAAGCATTTATCTTAGTTTCCTTGATGGTATCAGTCCCTTCATATGTATCGGATAGGATATCCCAAATCTCCTTTGCACTTGCACACGATGATATTAAATAGAACTCTGATGGAGCATAGTAGTCAGTAATAAATTTTTTGCTTTGTTGTTCTTCTCGATAATTTTCTTCTCCGAATCTGACAAGGTTGAATCTCCGTTCAAGGTGATCAAACTGTCTCCATGTGAAATGACCTGCCATGAATCATAATCATTAGCTTTGATGTAAGTTTCCATACGCATCTTCCAATATGAGAAGTTTGAGCCATCGAAGTAGGGAGCTCGATTAATTGCAACATTATTTTCAACCATTTTTGATCACTCAAAATAGATGAGTCCTGCTCTGATACCAATTGTTGGTCCCAATTAGATTAATTAAGAGGGGGGTGAATTGATTAATTACTTAAAATTTCACTTTTTCGCGAATCAACTAAAACTCTTGACTAATAAAATCACATGAATAACAATAATGAAGAACAATAATGTGCAGTAAATAAAAGTAGAGAAGAGTAGAATGCTCAGATATTTATAGAGGTTCCGCCTCGAGCGTCAGTCCTCTCTTCCAGCTCCACACCGGGGTCTCGGTTGTCTATACCGGTTATGTTTCACTATATCAACAAATCGAAGATATACAACACAAGCCTCTTTAAGGCAAAGTCTCACTGTTGAGTCTTTCTAGCTTCTTCACTAAGCTAATCACTCAACTACAGTGATGAAACAACAAACAATTCCCTTTCCACGAAAGGAATCTTAACAACAACAACAATGAGGAATAACAAATTTCCTCTAGATCACATATATATGTAAAGATATTTGCTTGAAGATGTATGAGTCTTTTCTTCTCGTGTGTAATTTTTTTCTTTCAACAACGTTCCTTTTTCTGTTTTTTTTTTTCAACGTTCTTCACTCTTCTTTTTCATTTGAATTAAACACTTTATATATGCAGAAAACATAACGGCTACTTTCCACGTGATAATCTTGTATTTATTTTTTAATTTTCAATTAAAAAATAAGTTGGATCTGTTGAGGAAGATCTGCATTTGTGATATTCTTGTTGAGGATAAGCTTAGATAATTAGTTTGACCGAGATCTTCTTTGGATATATCTCTTGGATCAAGTTTGTTGAAGATATCCCTCACATTGTGGAACCATATCTTGATATAACAACCATATCTCTTATCCTTATCTTTTTAACTACTAGATCTCCCAAAATATAGTACAAATATCCAATTTTAAATCTGGATAAAACTTGTAAATCCTATATGATCTCACTTTATCATAAAATGAAATCTTTGAATAAAATCTTGTGAAACTTTATGTAAATTAAAAAAACCCGTGATATAAAATCCAACTTTAGTAAAACACATCAAGTATATTACCCAAAAATACTTGACACGTGAAGCTAGGCCTTGAAATTTATTAAAACTATCGATATAAAATTTAGAACGTAATCTGGAAAAATTCGTAACAGACATGAAAGGTTCTGAAATTGCTTTTAAAGCAAACCCGTTAACTATCCTAAAGGTTCTGAAAGTGCTTCTGAAACAAACCTGTCAACTGTTCTCCTGTTATGAAGGTTCTGAAAGTTCTTCTGAAAGGTTACCACGACAACTACGGATACACAACACAACTTCTAAAACACCTTCTGTCAGAACAAAAATAGTCTTTATAACACTTTTGAAGGTTCTGAATAAGCTTCTGTCTCCTTGTTCAACTTTAGAAAATTACGTGCTATCTTAAACATTCATTACACTCATTCCTCTTTTGTTAACATCAAAACTAAATAAGAGAACTTAACATTCTCCCCTTAACATCAACAAATTCTAATGGAATTATAAAAGATCCTTAATCTAAGGTCAAAAATATCTGTAAACTTCATATAGTTTTTGGTTGACTATATGAGATGTTTGGTATATACTTGTTCATGCATTCATTCATTAAAGTAATAACTTGTTCGTTATTGTGTAAAGGTGGTTTTGAGTTAGGATCTCACTAAGTTGGATGTAGCTTATACCTTAACAGTTTTCCATTTTTGCAAGCATTGTAATGGTTTTACCTTGATAGAACCTAACCAGAAATGAGAATCATCAAGATAACTGTGAGCGAGTAAGTAAGGATAAAGGCTAATAGAATAGATACTTATAATTTTGATTAACTTTCTCTATTATGGATGGATGTAATATTTAATCCCCAATCTTATTCTCAAAATTATCTATGTCTGTAAGATTTCATATTTTAACATATTTATAAAGTAGTACTTATTTTTAGTTATCATATCATTATTGAGTTGTTATCTTTTTGGAGGTTTCTAGAGTAATAATGCCTTATATACCATATTGAAGTTTATGTGTGCTAGAATACAACTAATCATAGATTTCAGTACAGTACATGGTGGGCTGTTACAACTAGAATACCCCCTAGGGCATGACAATTCACATCCACACCTCTTATGGGCATATATGTATATATTTTTCAAACCTATTTTATTATAACCAAGTAAATTAAATTTTTATCACTATCTTAAAAGAAATAGCTCGAGGTGATTGGAACTTAGAGTTGACATATAGTTCATGATTTCCCAACCCAGACAACGGGGGCATTAAATCCATGTTGTATACAGTTTTTAGATAATTGTATATACTATTGCATTCATATGCATGTTCATGCATTCAAATGCTTGCTTAAATAACTTGGTTGTTAATTTTTTACCAGTGCAATATAAGAATTTTCTCACTAAGTTGGATGTTACTTATATCTCCATAATGTGTCCTTGTTGTAGAAGCCAATTTATTTAGAGCTTAGTAGATGCATGTCAAAGGTTAGTATGGGACCAAATTGGTTGATTGAAGGATGAGAAGAGGGCCAAAGCAATCACTATTATATTTATAAACTTTGAATGTTATGTTTTAGATATATTTTATTCCAATAAAGACCCATTGTATAGTAGTATTGACTTATGGATATTTACTAAGACCATAGTCTCTTATTATTATGATGTTGCAATGATCTACTTTAAATATAGTCTCTGTATTGCTTGGAAATGCCAAGTCTTGCTTAAGATAATTGCATGTGAGTACGTCTTATATGTCATATGGCAAATCCTTGAATAACAAGGGGATTATTCTTAAGTTTATGTACAAAGTATGATAGGCTATTATGTCTAAGGTATCCATAGAAGCACAAATAGGGGTGGCACACATTGGTACTTGGAAGAGTTCTAACAACATCAAGGTAAGAAACTTATCTCAACTTGAAAGTGTATGATTGATAGTGGTTTAGTATGTTTAGGACCCCTAAATGAATGTTAAATGATGAAGAGCCCGTTGGAGCTAACCCCCTATAATGCTGCCACTATAATTGTCATTTTAAGGTGTATCATGCTTCTTTAGTGGATTGATGGAATGATAGATAGGTGGATCTAGGGTGTTAAAGTTCTCTTGATAATAGTTTTGATGATAAAAAAAAAAAAAGTTATGAGGTTATTACGTCATTAAGTGTGCAAATAAATAATACACATATAATCTAATCTCTTAGTAGAAAAGTTTTACTCAAGTTTTCAGTTAGAAGGTAACTCAAAGATTAACTTGGAAAGTAAACTTACTGTATGACTCTTAAGTTTTCAATCAAAAGGTAACTCAGAGACTGACATAGAGAGTAAACTTGCTATACTAATATAATTGCAAAAACGAACAACATGTTATAGGATGAGTTTATATTTGAAGATTTAATCAAATTGAAGGCTCGACTCCAAAGTTGAATATATTTGGGCAATACATTCAAAATGTTCCACGTAGTTGGTTAATATATCTAAGGGATTTAAAAGTATAATAATTTTAACTATTAAAAATATAGATGGTCCTGACTTGATGGAGCGGAGTATGTTTGATGAAGATTTATATTTTTCAAAATTCAAAACTACACTTGAGGAGCAGAAATTATTCAAAAAGGATAACAACCGAGATGCATTTCTATTTTTAAGGGATATGAAGTCAACTATAGAAATTGTCCAAGCACTTAGGTAACAACATGGAAGAAGTTTTTGAATTTAAAGATGAGTTATGATCTTTAGAAAAATATCTAGAATAGATTCAATATCTGGCTTATCCTTTTGTAACCATTATGTGATCAAAAGAAAAATATCTTCAGCATCTAAGAAAGAGTAGAACACGAAAAAAAAAATGACTCTAAATTCTCTATGAAAATATTCTATTAAATTTTCATTTTTGTACAAAACTTAGAGTGAGGATTCTATTTTCTTCATTCCTCATTGTTTGATAATTGTTGTGAGAGTTAGATTACAAATAGGCTTTGAGTTCAAAGATAATCAAGTGATAACTTAAAGTCTAATAGAGTAAATTGTGATTACTATTTGTGAATCTTATTTTGTCATTAGATATACTGGAACATACTAGTGTGGAATACCAAGACCTCGACTTAGAGCTAGAAGAGAGGATGTACGCTTGAGGTGGAACCTCTACAAATCATTGCATAGACTATTCTTATTGTACTCTTTTATTTTTGTACATTTAAAAATCTATTGTGATTGCAAAGATAATTTAAAGTCATAATTTACAAGCAACTAATTAGGGATGTGATCTCTCTCTTGGTAACTTTTCGGGACCAACATCAGGCTTAGAACAAAGAATGCAACGTCAGAAGCTGAATCAAAATGGAATTAACATGCTATGTAGTTTATGCTTGCATGTTGCCACATGAATTAAGAAATTGAGGTTGATTTCTTACCTTGAGATGTGATTCTGGTGTTAAAGTGAGTTTGGATGATGGTTTGCATGATGATTTATGGGTTTAGTAGTTATTTAGGCACAAATTGATAGATGTATGATGAATAGCATACCAAGTTTAGTAAAATTAGTGAATTGATGTTGTAAACCAATTTAGGGACATGTATTAAGAAATTGAGGTTGACTTCTTACCTTAAGATGTGATTTTTGGTGTTAAAGTAAGCTTAGATAATGGTTTACATGATGATTTATGGGTTTAATAGTTATTTAGGCACAAACTGATAGATGTATGATGACTAGCATACCAAGTTTAGTGAAAATTAGTAAATTGATGTTGTAAACCAATTTAGGGAAGCTATAATGTAACATTTCCAGCATGCTTCATGTATCTTTAAAGTGGAATTTTGGGTTAATTTGATGTTGGTTTGGTAAATTGAGGCCCCAAAAGTTATTAGGTAAAAGAGTGGAATAAAATAGAAAATTTTCATGTTTTCATGAATAAATCTAGGAAATTTACATGAATTGTGATGAATTTTATATTAAGTGAATGATCCCACATTGTTTGAATGTTAAATGATATATAGATGACAACTTGGAAATGAGCTAATTGCATGTTTAGAAGTTATCTTGAAGTCAAGGTGTTCTATACTGTTTTGGGAATATTTAGATGTGTATTTTGCTTATAATGTGGGCTTAAGTGATAATTTTGAAACTAGAAGTGGCTAAGAACAAATGGACTTTTGTTGGAGTGATTTGGAATCAAAATAAGTTAAATATGGGATTTTGAAGTACAAATTCGTAAGTCGAGTTGATATAAAAATTTAGGAGGCCTAAAATGACTAACATAAGGCTTTTATCATATTTTAGGTAAGAGAAGTGACTAAGGTTAAATTGGGTTTTGTTTGACTTGATTTGGACTTAAAATGAAAAAGTTATGGCCTTTTGAAATTATAAGCACACAAAAAAATGAATTTAAATAATTTAGAATAATGATTAGATGATTTAAACAATTTGGGTTAAGGCCGGTTCATTCCCCAACTAGCTTATCCAAATAGGTCCATAGACTAACTCAATATCCTTCCTTGTGGGTGGTCCGCAAGGCTATTTATGATTGGAATAATTGGACCTACATAAATAAATTAACTAAGTTGCACTAAATTGAGAATTCATGAAGTAAATAGATTATAACTAAACTTAATTAGACTTAAATAAACTCAATGGGCCTAAATCCCAATATTAACTTGAGCCCATTTCTCTTGTAGTGCCTACACCTTAAATGGGTCTTATCAAGTCAAATAACCTAAATGGACCCTATGTAAATAAGGGCAAAAAGCAATTAAAGACCTAAATTAAACTAAATTATACATGAAAAAATAAATGGGTCTAAGAATAGTATAAACCACTAAATCATATAGGCCTAACTTAATAACACATTGGACTAGAATAGATTAATTGGGCCTTAATAACTAAATGGGCTTAAAATAGGCATAAAATAAATGAATTGAGCTTAAGTAAATCAATTGGACATAAACTAATCAAATTAGGCATAGAAACACTTAATTAGGGTCTTATACCCCTAAATAGGTAAATTAACTAGAATTGTTATAATTAGGTCTCAATAGAATATAATTACATTAATTTATTGAATAATCAACTTAATTGGGGCTAATGGACCTAATTCCTAAAACAACTACTTCTCTTTAGGATACAAAACCCTAATTAAGCCTTAATAGAAAACACAGAGTAATGGACTTAGTAAATAGAAAGCTTGGGCTTAAGCCTAGTAGACCAAAAGTTAAGAAATAAATGGAGTAAGAGCCCAATTGTATAATTATGTAAACAATTGGGAAATATAATAAATTGAGTTAGGTTAACTAATAAACTGTGAAGTGTTATGGACCAATTTAGCCAAAAAGCTAATTAGGCATTCTTACCCCATAATAGGCTCATAATTAGTATGGACCTTAGTTAATCTAGGCCAAACATAGTAGCAACTATGTTAATTAAAATAACTCACTAACTTTAATTTTTCTCTTAATGCATAAAAACCAATATAATTGTGCTCAACTAGACTTGATCTTCAACTTAGGAATCTTCTACCCTCTAAGTACGTAGTAACATGTATGTTGCTTACTAGATTATGAAACAAAAACTAGTTTAATAATCAAACTTAATTAAGCATTTGGGTGTTGCTTATGCATGGTTGTCTTGAGCTAGAGAGTGATGCTTTAGGCTTAGACTAGGACTATAATTTTAGTTTAGTAATCTCAGTAATTTGGTGCTTAGGTCATCAAGAAATGGTTCAATGGGTAAATGATAGGTGAAATCACGTTTAATAACGAGTATTGTAAGTGGAGTCTAGCTACTCCCATCAACCTCTTATTACAATTATGATGGAATTAGAACCTAGGTCCCCCATCATGTTCTCCGAAATCATAAGTATTCTTGTGTTAATTGTTTACACTAATTAAGATAAATATAAATTGTATAATTGTTTGCTACATTAAAATGTAGGTTTACTCAACATTTGTATGTGTTTGCATTATTGTATATTAGGTCTCTTTGGCATATTTTTCCTTTTCAAGTCAGGACTTATTTTTTAATCTACTGTACAATTCTATGGGATATGACTCGGAATAGGAGTTCTACGGAGAGGACAAGGACTTAGATGATGTTTACTACTGATGTTACTTTCTTTTGTAGACTTTCATATCAGTGCTGTCTTTAAACTTATTATAGAAGCTACTTGAGGCTTCATAGCCTATCTATTTATGTTTGTATCTTTTGTGAGCCTCTTAAGCTCTAAGACCGAGTTACTTTTGCTACTATTTACCATCATGTTTTCCAAAACTCAAACAAAATTATCAATTTTTTTCAAATTTTAATTATTAATTTTAAGTCCTAAAATCAGCTTAGAAACTCACTTAATAATTCAAGTTTTACGTATTTTACTTAAGTAGATTACGTGGTGAATTGTTATTGCCATAGAAAATTAGAGATGTGACAATAACCTTAGTTAATGTGCCATGTTTGCAAGGTATAGTGATTTATGGACTATAATATTATAGTTAAAGTGGAAACCTAAATGTATTTTGCTTGTGCTTAGCTATGGCTAAAGATTTGGATTTATAGATAAGTTGGCACAGTATCTAACAATTAGCATATGCTAGTCTCTCAAGTGGAGTTACACATCAAAAAGGTTCAGTTAGTTTTAGGTGATGTGTGAATTAATGGTTGGATTTTTAAACTATTATATTTCCATCATATTTGTCTAGACAATTAATCTGAAAATAAAAATTTATTTTTGCAAGTCATTCTTATAGTTTGAAATGCAGTTTTTGTTATAAGCATTTAGCAAAATGAAAACAATATTAAGTATATTTTTTCCATATAAAAACTTAATAGCTATGATGTATTTATTTATAATCTTTTTAATTAATAAACTAGGTTCAACTTGAACACCCTAAACATGTTTGGTGAATGGATATCAAGTTATGAGTTTAGGTTTTCAAACATAATGACTGAATAAATCCTATTACAGGTTAAGACTTTTAAATATGAGTACATTCAAATTCAAACACAAAACACAAATTATTAACTTGAAATACCACCCCTATAATTAAAGCAACAAGTTGTAGCTATATCTCTCTAATTGTTTTCAAGTAGTAAGCAAGAAGTTTTACATGCTTAAATGCAACAAGTTTCATGTGTTAAAATAATAATAATAATAATAATCCTTCATGGATTTGATTATACATAAGGTTTTCATTACTTGTGGCCTTTATTGGTTAAGCTTAATGCTTAACTTGATAGGAATCTACCATGCGATCCTGATAGTCAGGGAACCTGATTTGGATGATGATCCAAATCATTTACATGTATACATTTTCTTTATCAAATAATGTTTGAATGATAATATAGCAGGTACAATGATTAGTCTTCACAAGATACCACATGATCCACACTGTTGATCAAATTGGGAACATCATCGAACTCAAATCCAATGGCCCACTGTGATCACAATTGATTTGACGAACTGGCTCTTTGAAGACCATTTTTTTGTACTTGCAATTTTATCTTTGAACTGATTACTTTTCAATCATTTTTGGGACATTTTGATTTGTTGTATTTGTTAAATTAGGACCGGCTACATTAGTGGCATAAACATAAATATTTGGACATTTTAACCCTAATTGGAGCAAGTATAAATACTTGCTAAAGTAAGGTTTGTGGGAGCTTCTTGAAACATATTTTTTATAATTGAACCGTGAGGGCTACCTCCTTTTCACATACTCTTATCATTTCTTGAGTGAAGTGTGGTGAGTGGGATTTGATTCTTGTTGTGTGTAACATCAACAACATCAAATCCATCCTAATTCCCTATTAGTGAGTTATATCTAGTGAGGAATTAGTTTATCTTTTTAGTGTAACATTCACGCAATTTTTAGGGTTTGATTCAATTTGATTTCATATCCTTTTTATTGTGTTTAGTGTAATCCATTTCGAAAATTGCAAATTGTGAATTGTAATTCTCATTGTTACTTACGTGATTATCATTTGAAATTTAGGTTTTTAGAGTTTGTTGAATTCACACCATTTTAGGAGATTTATTTAATTGATCTTTCAATTAATTTTATGAGATTGAATTTGATCTATTAAACATATCATGTTTTGGTATCAGAGCAAGTTGTTCATACAATTAGGGTTCATTTGGAAATTATTCTTCATGCCATTTTTAGGATTTGTTGAAGTAGTTCTTCAATTGGTTTCATGTGCTTGAATTTGATCATTTAGACACATCATCTTTTGGTATTAGAGCTTAAGTTGTGAGATGGGATTTTGTAATTGTGATTTCGGAATTTTAGGGTTCTTAACTTCTTGATTCGAAATTATGAAGTGGAGATTGAGTTTTTTAATTGTGTTGTTAAGGAGTTATAGTTGTTGTTTGTTGTTGTAGACGTGGAGCAATTGTGATTTCCTTATCATCTATTTGTTTCCATGATCTTTAAAGGGAAAGTAAGAAGTGTATTTCCTAGTGTTTGTTGTGGAATTAGAAATACAATATTTTTTGGTAAAAGGAAAGTGTGATCCTTATGTGATTTCAGAATTGAGTGTTGTTGCTTGTAAATTCTAGATTTGAACTTGTGTGGGGAAAAAGGAAATCATTTGAATTCAAACACCTTCTTTAAGTTTGAGGCAATTCATTGAGTAGCATTAAATAAGTGTTATTTGAATTTGAATTGTTCTTACCATTTGTAGAGGAGGTTGCATTTAGTGGAGTGATTTAAATTTAAATCTTGTTGCTGACTTTCTTTGTGAATTGCGGTGTGAATTGAGTTGTGTATGTGGCATATTGTGTGTTTTGAGTGAAAGGTTATTTACACTGTGAAGTGTTTTGTGTATGTAATGGTGGTGAGTTAGTTGCATCGTGTATGTGAGAGGTGTGTGTGGCAGTATGAATTTGAAAGATTGTGTATGGTGTAAGGTGCTTACACATTAACACTAGGTGTAAGTGTGAAACCGTGACCAAGAAAGGGAAGTTAAGTAGTGAAGTTTGAATTCAAAAACAAGCATTTAAGTGTGAATGTTAATAAAACTCATTACTTAAACACTTGCTTAGTTGAATTTAATATCTTAACTACTCGGAAGTGTTTATTTGTGCTTCATTTATTTTATTATACTTGAGGTGCCCAAAAGTATTTATTGTTTTGGGTGACTTGTTGCACCGTGGGTGTACAAGTGTGTGTGTATGTTGTTGTCTAAACGTGTTATTATGACGTGGTGTTGTGAGGTAATGTGCTGTAAATTGTGAGATTATACTTCAACAAATCACAAGCATGTCGAATGACAGTGTAAATGGGGGGATTGGCAATAAGGCTAATAGCCAAGTTAGTGGAGGACAGGGTCATCATACTACAAGTAAAAGAACCTTGGAAGACCAACTTCAGGACCTTACTACCATTGTTGCTACACTAGCAATAAGGATTGATAGGATGACAATGCCATAATCACTAGTGGTAAATCCTCAAGCACCATCAAGAGTAGCTCCACAAAACATTTAGAGAGAAGGAGCAGTGGGAGGAGGAAACTTGGGAAGAAGAATGGAGGGAGATCATCATCCCTATAGGGAGGAGAGGGATGATAACTTTGGTGTCAATCCTTTCCCAAATAGGAATTTCAGGCCACCTAGGGGTTTAGAGTATGTAAAGCTGCAGATGCTTTCCTTTGATGACAGGGGTTTAGCAGATGATTATCTAGACTAAGAGGATAAGGTTGAAGGCCTTTTCGAATGCTATGAGATAGATGATAACACCCGAGTTCGACTTACTGCTATTGAATTCATAAGTGATGGGAAATTTTCTGACACCATAGATGTTTTTAGAACTAAATTTGGATTATGATCCAAATCGCTCATATTTTACTTCATTTCTTTTTATCTAATAAGTATTTGAGAAATAATCTTATAGGTACAATAATAATTCTCCATAGGATGCCAACATGTCCTACATTGTTGATGGCCTCGGGACATCATCAGATTTGCATTCAAAGGCCCGTTGCGATTGTTTCCATTTCAAAGCATTGGCTCATGAAGATTTATAATATTTTGTACTTTGTAATTGTTGTATGGACTATTTTATGTTGTATTTTCTTTTGGGATATTTTCATTTTGATTGTAATTTTCATTTAGGACCGGCCACCCTAAAAGTGGCATAGTTATAATTTTAGGTATTTTCTAACCCTAAAGGGAGCAAGTATAAATACTTACTTAAAGTAGGGTTTGAAGAGGCTATTTTTCATATTTGAACATACACTTTACCTGAGGGAATTAGGGTTCTTCCTAGTTCATTTTCTCTTATCAATTTCAATCCCAAGAATTGGAATTGTGGCTAGTGCAATAAGGGGAAATTGTGAGTTATATCAATTTCTTATTGTTGTGTTTCTTTTCATCTCTAGTGAGTCATATCTAGGGTTGGATTGAAGTCTTCTTAGACAGATTTTGATTGCATTTGTAATCAAATTATCATTGCATAATTGATTGGTTTTTAGCACTTGTTAATACCATCAATTTGTCATTATACTTGTGGGATGGAATTTCTTTGTTGTGAGGAGGATCACGATTTGAATTTGCATATTGTTGATCGGGATTCTCTTGGAATTTAAGTTGGTTAATTGATTCAATTGAAGATTATCATCTTTGTGGATTTCATCTCATTGATTTTATCATTTGATTCATCATCCATCAATTAAGGTTCACGCAAATTGTCACTCTTGTGAACCGAATTTGATTTGTCTTTTAAGGTTGATATTTAGGTTGTTTTTGTATGTGCTTAATCTTGGTTTTAGGCACATCATCTTTGGTACCAGAGCTTGAGGTTTAAGAGAAGGGATTTGCAATTTGGAATTCGGAAATTTAGGGTTCTTATCACCTTGATCCGAAATTGTGTATTGAAGAATTGAATTATTTCAATTGTGTTGTTGAAGTGATTTCCTTGTTGTTAATTGTTGTGGATGTGGAATACTTACCATATTCTTTGTCTCCTTAAGTTGACCGTGATTGGTTTAAGGGAAATCATCATTGTTATCATTTGAGGGAAGTGAAATTGAAGCCTAGAAGAGTGTTGTTTTGAAATTATTGCCATATGTTGTAATGTTGTGTGTAGTAAAGTGGATATCTTATTGTAGCTTCTTTTTTATTGAATTTTCCATGAAGGGAAGGGGAGTAAGAATTTTATGTTCTAGTGTTTAATTGTGGAATT